>PVKS010004587.1:0-91895 GCA_004027875.1 Aplodontia rufa
AGGGCCCTGGCTTCCTTGCTTTTAATTTCTCCCTATTTGACTGCAAAGCCCCCCCCCCTCCAAGGGCCCCATGCTCTCTCCTTTTTAATTCAAGTACATAAGCCCAACGCCCTAGCCTTAGGGCTCACTTTCTTTAAATTGCCTCAACATTCTTGGGCTCCTTCTCTCTTCCCCATGTTCCCCATGCCGGCTGAACACTTTTGGGCCCCGGTGTTTGGGCCTCTCCTTGCTGCAGGAGCCCTTATTTCTCTGATTGGGGTGGCCCTCTGGCTACCTGCAAGTAACTTATTTGATTGGGATATGCGAGACAAAATTGAGCAGCTCCTTAAAAAAGCTCAAGTCCAATCTGGGGATCTCCCCCGCCTCGGGGCATTTTCTCTTTTTGGCTTGGCCCTGTGGCCTGCTAAAGGTGGGTCACCTTCACTGCAGAGCTTGCTGCATACCTGCTAAAGGTGGGTCACCTTCACTGCGGAGCTTGCTGCATACCGCATCCCCGCATCCCCCTCTGACCCTCGGGGTGGCCGCCCCATGGTATCCATGGGAGCCTGGAGGTTAGAGCCATGGCTAAAAGGTTGCAAGCCTCCCTTCTCTTAATTTTAAAGGACGTCCACTAATTCAGACAGGAGCTTCATTCTCATGTTATGCCAGGTTCACCACCAGCCTGCATAACCCAAAAATGCTCCCGGGGGACAACCCAGCTCCCCACAGAATAGTCTTTAATACCCTGATAAAATAAAAAGTAAGAACTAAAGTGCATCATCCAGGTAAAAATAAAACCACACCAAAAAGTACATTTACAGGCATACACATATGTATGTCCACGTGTATAGGTTACTACTGAAAGGACACATGAGAAACTGGGTGGCTTACATACAAAAGTGAAGGCAGATTCCTAACACCCATTTGTAAGCTTAGAATATTGCATCATAATTACCCCCTACTCACAATTAAAAATGTCTTGGAATAGTCAGTTATTTTTTTAAGTCACAAGGAAATCTGGCCATACCAAAATTTAAAAGTCACTCTAAAAAAAAAAGTTACTCTAAGTTATCATTAACAAGAAAATATGGTATCAGTAGGAGGAAAAAAGGACACCAGAATTAGATCCCACTTAGAGGGAAAATGAGTATATGACAAAAGTTACTCTCCCTTTCAGCAAAAATAAGTTACTGAAAAAACAGCTAGCAGTTACTGGCTATGCAAACAGAAAAAATACAAAAGTTCCAAACAGACTACAGGTTTAAAATAAATAAATAAATAAATAAATAAATATATTTATTTTATATATATATATATATATATATCAAAAGTTTTCGAAATTTATAGACTAGTTATATATCCTAGACGTATTCAACTTAAGCATAACAGAAATATAGAAGCAATAAAAGGGCAGATGTAAAATACGCAGTTAGAAAGTATGATCAGGATGGAGTATAGTTTATTCAATTAATGATGGAATGTATTTAATTCAATTATAGAACCTTTATAAAGATTCTAAAGTGAGTGTGTTTGTTCCTACCCCCAATATGTGTTTGGTCTATCACCCACAGTGCTTGTACTTTTGTTGAAACATATCTGAAATGCTTTCTCTGAAATCACCTTCAGGTGTCTTTTGTGTTGAATTTCATGGCTTCCAAGTTGCCAACCTGTTTTCCTCCTATGGATTTATTCCAACTTAGGGACCAGCTGAGAGGTAACATAATAAAACGTAGGGTGAATTCAGCAGTTGTAATTCCATGGATCTGTCTGTACCACCAAAAATTGTCAACTACTAAGTAAAGCGTGGCAGAACACATCACTGTAATGGAGCAGCCATCCATTTGGTCCCTCTCGACCGCTTCTTTCAAATGAACTTAGAGTTAATGTGAGTCAAGGTTCGGACTGTCAGGTCAAATGAAACAAAGACTAATCTTTTTAGGTGGATCTCAAATTAGTCAGTGTCAGTTTAACAAATACAAACAGAGACTAGAATAATGCTTTGATATTTTCCAACTGCAACAGGAAACCACTTTTACTCGTCTTCCAGAAATCACTTCCATGTTAAAAGGTTTTCAAATTTTTAACTAGTATTCTATTTGTTATGCCATCAACTATACAAACCAAAGTTAGTATTTCATTTACTTTTTTATCTGTCTTTCCATGTACAAAATAGAATTCATATATTCACTTGGTTTAAAATGCATTATTAAAGAACAAGAAATATATATTAACACAAATAAAGGTCAGGATACACTACAGCATGGTAACCTGTCAAGATTCAACACTGACATGAGGGAATATTTCTATAATAAGCCCTATTATCATTTGTCAACAGCTTGGTCATTCCCTGGAATCTGACACTTTATATATGATTACACAAATATTAAGTATCTTAATATGAATAAAAAAGAAATCACAAACAAGAACAATAGTTAAAACACACTAGAATACATACTTGCAACATATACCTAAATATTAACAAGTGTTTCTACAAGGTTAAAAAATTTAAACTAAAGAAAAAGGATATTAGTAACCTTAGCACTATTATAGAGGCAAAAAACATGAAATGACCTATATAACCAGCAACAGGAAAATGTTTAATAAACTGATACATCCAGTAGGTATAGAAGGAAATAAATATGCAGGCTCTTAATACTGGCTTAACTTAAAGAGGTAGATGGAGGAGGGAGGGAAAAGGAAATAAAAACCAAAAAAATGCAGTAACATAAAAATAAATAAGACGTAAGTGTGTTAAAAGGAAATCACAATTCTATATTACTGAATGCACACGAGAAATGCTATGCACTGAACAAGAAGTAAAAAGTGACAATGAATTTACAAAACCACTGATATGATCTGGAATTCTAAGAAATCTGTCTTAAAGGTTTACTACTGAATATATTATGTACACCAAAATAACATAAAAATTAAATTTTTTATAAGTTGTGTGATTTTATAGCTTACCTTTCAGCTGAACTTATCAAGAAATCAATCAACTTCTTCCTTTTATTAAAAACAGCATACACAAGAAAATAGCAAAAGCTAACCTACACTTGCATAGGGGAAGATAGTCAGTAGTACAACTTGCATTAATCTCTGATGCTGCATGACCTAATTCCCTTGTTCTTAAATTTAAGGTGGGGAATTTCAAAAAATAATGATACAAGGTGCCACCCCCTGAGATTCTAATGAAATTGGCCACTGTGTCTCGGCAACATAACCCTTGACTCTTTAAGATGCAGCAGAGATTGAGAACCACTAATCTTGTTAAGCTATGGG
Source organism: Aplodontia rufa (assembly GCA_004027875.1). Taxonomy (NCBI): domain Eukaryota; kingdom Metazoa; phylum Chordata; class Mammalia; order Rodentia; family Aplodontiidae; genus Aplodontia; species Aplodontia rufa. Next base: position 3,259 of record PVKS010004587.1, read on the forward strand.
CCTCAGTTCTTCGTCCAGGAAAGTAATCATTTGCATAAATGTACAGCTATAAAGCATAAAGTATTTAAGTATATGTTTGGATACTATTATCTGTTATTTAGTTTTTTTGTTTAACAATCAAATTGTATTAATAGCTAAAAAACATTTTAAGTAAAACTATCACAATGGATTATAATATAATAAATACTAATTTTTCTTTGAAAAATCTTAACACCTAAGATTCTAGAAAGATTTCTGTCCAGTTTATTGGGGTGATATGAAGTGCCTAGCTCCTAGTAGTCATTCAAAAACCAGTGAAAATATTAGCCCAGACTTACCTGCTATACAACTGTCATCAGATATTGGTACATCCAGATAAATAAATCCTTTGTTATATAAACCTATAGAAGCAAAAGCATTTTGTTTTTGACAGACTACATAACAGCAATTTTTAAAAAAAGCAACTCCTACACTTCTTTAAAGAATCTTACAACTGAATACTATGTAAAGAAGAAAAAGGTAAAATAAAAGAAAAAGAATGATATTAAAGTTTTAAAATCTTGGTTTTCTACATATGTTCAGAACTACAAAATTTTTCTTACGATTCATTTATATAAATTTGTAGTGTATATCACTAATTATAGCCACACTGGAAAACAACAGACTAAGGTCACACTTTAAATTATAAAATCCCTTAAGAAATAGTACTACTTGTATCTAAGTGATAAGCAATTGCTATTAGGGATCAATGATTTAAAACAAGTTTTTATGTTGACAAAAGACCATTTCTACTAACCACTTACTATGTACTACATTGTAATCTAGTGATCCAGAGAGTTGAGGGCCTGAATCGATGATCTTATCAATAGCGCATTTCTCGGGTAAAGTGCATATCTAAGAAAAGCAAAATAATTTCAATTAAGTTCTGTCCAAATGATCTAATTCATAAGTCTCCTGAAACGTATTCATACTGAAACCAATGATTACATGTCATGAGTTGAATGAACTATACTTTCTTCATTTCTCACTCTAGAATTCAAAGATCTACACAAATAACCATTACTCTCAAGTTTTAAAAATATACTATCAATAAAATTTAGAGAATGAAGTCACTGTAAATACCAACATTTACTACTATTCTTTGAAGTGGAACCAGATCCATTTGCTGATTCTGAATCTCTCAAATCAGATGATTCAAGCTCCATACGAATATGATCGTGACAAGAAGGTTCCTTAGTTTATGACAGCCCGACAGCCCCATTAGGAAGCATTAATACTGAAGCAAAATTTCTAAGTCCTCTACTTACTGGCTTTAATATGGCCTCCAGAAAAATTTCCAGAGAAAAATTAAAGATAGACCTAAAAAAGGCCATCTACTCACTCACATTCTGGATATGACCTGGTCCCTAAGCACCCTTGATACTCCTTGCCCACACTTTCCTCTAAATCAACACCCCTTCTAAAACATACGAAGCTGTATCACACGTGGTCAGACCACTGGAAATATCATTTCTCTTGATCTTGACACTATCACCACACCGAAGCACCTATCATTTCAGTATAGTAGTTCAACACAGTGATTAACACATCGGTTTCACAGCAAACTGCCTAGGTGAAAATCCTTGACCTCTAGTATCACTATGATTTGAACCATTAATTAACAGCTGTATGCTTCACTTTCCTCATCTGTGAAATGGGGATACAAATAATACTTTCCCTGGGGTTGTTACTGGAACTAAATGGGACAATACAAGTAGAACTTGCAATAGTGACGTCACACCTAGCACCCAACAAGTTTTCAAAGCTATGGTGGCCGTATCATTGTTGTTGGTAGATATGACATATTATGTCACTTATATGAAACATCTGTCTAAGGAACACCCCAAATTACTGTACCTGAAACCAAGTCAAGTCTCTGCCACTGTTAAAAAGCATCCTGGAAACTCTACAATAGTTTAGCCTATTAAGATCATTTTAAATTTTGAGTTAGTTTAATTTTCTATAAAAAACCAAATAGTGTTATTTTAAAGAAAATATTATATAATATTATATAACTGCAATTAAAAGCTGCAAAATAAGCTTAAAAGATTCTGTGTTTTCATTTTTAAGATCTCTACCTTGATGTCATCTTCCGTGATATATCCAGCCTGTACCACCCACCATGCCTCTATGGTGATTTCCACTGGCTTTATAGGCAGAAGGTCACGGGCTGTTTTCCTTCTGAAAAATTTCTGCAATGGTACAAACACTTGAGAAACTGCAGACAACCTAAAATGTCCACTTTCTTCTTCAAACAATCGTATAAGGTTGTTTCTAACAGGCAAAATAAATACCTTTTTAAACTCTCATGTTTTAAAATCTTACTATTCTAGATAAACTCAATGGAGATTATTCTAAAATAAATTACCTTAAAACACTAATCACTAAACCTAAATCAAAATCCAGACATGAACCTAAGAGCTGAAAAATGTATTTCAAAATATGTACTTATTTCACCCATTAAGCGAATTTCAAGTTTAGAAAGGGAAAGTAAAAAAACAAACAGAGCAAAACTAATTTTAAAAAAAAGGTCATGCTGTTTTTAAATTCAATAATCACTTAAACTGTAACCTAGAGAATACTGAGGAGTTATTTTGTATTGTATTTGCTCTAAGAAATTATATACAATTCATCATTTCTACCACTTTAAAAAAATCAAACTGTATAATGAGTCCAAACTATGAAAAAGAAAGGAAAATGACTTACTTTTGATGATCTACACTGATTCATAAGATCAATATACTGGTTTCTTCCTATGCCAAGAAGCCTCAGACCTGAAACAAAGTCTTTTCTTTAAAAACATTTAATATATACTGAAATGTCAGCATACTCGCAAGTGATTTCAGGAAAAATCCTGAGCTTGTGTTCATCATCAGTATCAAATTAAAAAGAATTTTTCAAAGTATAAAAGAAAAATAAACTGCAGGAGAGATGAATTCAAGCTAACACTTGAACAATGTTAAAAGAGAACATTTCTTAAAAGCTCAACTGCTCCCAATTTTAAGAAATGCACTTCTCAGCAACAGTTTCTTACACAACAGAAACTATGTCACATTTCAAATACATACTTCATTAAAACAAGCACAATAAAACACCAACAATTTATGTTGGTAGAAACTGTATGTATCTTGTTGTAAAAATATTGTACAAAAATTTTCTTCCTACATTTGGTATACGCACAACCCAAATATCAAAAAGAATTCGTTCTATAGAAATACATAGAATAGTCCTATTTTCTTGATTCTACCACTCCAAAATGTTCCTCTTTTAGACATTTAGATTAAATCTTATACTTGATGTGTATTACACAATACAATTTCCATTAATAATGTTCTCATTCTCATTTTTCACATCTCACGTTAAAACACATCACAATACTGACAGACAACACAATGCACGCACAAAGACACAATCTCAACATTACCTCCCTAGCCCAATACTTACAGTCAGCAGCAGTAAAATTGGGCAATGAATCGTAACTTTTCTCACTGTTCATAATGTCCTTTTAAAAAGAAAAAAAATTAAATTTGAAATGGAAAATTTCTTTACATGCAAATTGTGTGTATAAATATATATTGCTATGGACAAACAGAATACCAGTTAATTATTACACGAAGCGATGAAATCTTAATTTAGTGATCTAAGGCAAGCATGCATCATTGTGGTACTTACCCCATAGTCCTCTCCTAGTAATTGAAGGATAGACTTTCTGGTCTGAGTTTCTCACAACACTCTGCTTGAATCTATGAATCTCAGACACCAGCCCTGGACCCTCTGCCCTATGGAAGCTATGCAAGGAATGCCTCTGCCAGAGTTGAGGGTTGTAACCTCTCTACACTTTATACCTGACCCTAGATTCCTGCCCTAAGAGAAGGTCCCAGCTCTTCCAACATGCATCTAAAATACATACTACAAACAAAGATTCTTAGTAGGTTTTTGCTCTTGTGAGTTCCAAATAGCTGAAGAATTAAACTCAGTATGCAGCTTTTTCCAATCCCAATCTCTTTGTCCAATAATAAACCAACTCTTTACTGCAGAATATGACCCATTTTTAAGCCACAAGCTATACCCGATGGTATAAGAAGAGAAACTAGAGTGCAGCAAGCACATGAACGTAACTGGAATGAAAGCTGTCAAACAGACAAAAACTTCCATCTATTTTAACACCCAGTCATCTTGTGGATGACACCAGGAAAGCAACCAGAGACAGCAATAACTATTCTACCACTGACTAGCTGCATTATGCCTGGTTCTTCATCATGCTACTAGGGCTGTCGGACTTGAAAAGGAGGGCACAAGAAACAGGACGGCAGAGGTGCCCATGGAGAAGTGGCTTATGGAGCTAAGCAAAGCACCACATCATCAAGTAAGCTAACCTCCCCTTCACTGCAGTTCCCAGCTCCTTTGATTTAGGCTTCTCTCTGCTCTAAAAGAGAACAGTAGGGCTGGAGTGGTGACTCAGCAGTTACGGCACTAGCCCGGCATGCAAGAGTACGCGGGTTCGAGCCCCAGCACCACATACACACTAAGTGTCAGAGCAATGAAAGTCACATGAAAAACTAAATAAAAATTGATTCTCTCTCTGTCTTTCATACTATCCCTCTCTCTTTTAAAAAAAAAAAAAAGAGAAAGAGAGAGACAGAGAGACTAGTAAGCTCAAAACCGTAGCACTCAAACATAATTAAAGGTATTTAACTCAGGCCAACACAAACTGCCTTTGGAAAAAATTGATAATTACACAAAGAGATTAACTGCTAGAACTACTGATACATTTTCTCTTTTTTGGACACATGTATTATATAATGTTGGGTCTATGTCATAATTTATTGTTTATGCAGTTAGTGATAGTTAAATACAACTAAGTTTCTCTGAGTTAAATGTTCAATTCTGTTACCCACATTTCCAACCTTAATTATATATTAAAAGCAATAAACTTTATATAGATTCTGCTAAGATATGTGACTGAGCAATACAAAAATAGCACAGAGAGTCAACAACACCTTCAAGAACACAGAAGAGAAACAGATACCTCTGCAACGTGAAAATATCAATAATGACAACCTGTCGTCCTCTTTACTTTGTAATTTCAGAAACAACGTTCACGGTAGCTGGAGGCTGAACTGAAACGCTGGTCATCATCTGCTACATGTCCCTGACATGTAGTCCCACTCCATTCTCAATGGTTCACTCACACTCAACCTGTAAACTCACCTCCATAATCCCAGTATAGTATGAAAATGGTGTTATCCGCAGGCCCTTCACCATAATATCTGATAAATGGTAAGGATACAGCATGAGGTGATCTCGACTGTATTTCAGCAGCTCCTCATAGTATTTACGTTCATCTTTCTTGACATGTTTAACTGCAGGAGAGAGGGAAATTTTCTTGTTTTTTTCCCAGGTTTCTTAAAGTTACATGGTCACTATAAATGTAATAAGAAATACTTTTCAGGGGGCTGGAATGGTGGCTCTGTGGTTACGGCACTTGCCAGGCATGTGTGAGTACACGGGTTCAAACCTGGGCATCATGTATGCAACAAAGGCCATGTAAAAAGCTAAATAAAGTTGATTTTCTCCCTCTCTCTCTCTCTCTCACCGTCTCTCTCTCAAAAAAGAAAGAAAGAAAGAAAGAAATACTTTACAAACCAATATTGATTTCTTTTTAACGTATGTACTTTAGAAGAGAACAAATACAATATTCTAAATTGGAAAAAAAAGAAAAATTATACCACAAGAAAAAGACCAGAGAATGAAAATAAAATGTGTAACAGTACATTTAAGTAGAAAAATAATTCTTTTTTTTTTTTTTTTTAAGAGAGCGAAGAGGGAGAGAGTGAGAGAAAAAGAGAGAATTAATTTTATTTTTTCCATCTGGCCTTTGTTTCTCAGATACTTAGTTGTGTACGTGGTGTTGGGGTTTGAACCTGGGTCCTCACACATGCCAGGCAAGCACTCCAACCACTGAGCCACTGCTCCAGTCCTGAAATAATTCTTAATAAATCAGAAAACAAACATGAAAACACCAAAAGGTGAAAAACAAAGACGAGAAGTCAACAAGTCCCTTACTCTGTTACTTCCTTTTTTTGAGATAGGGTCTCACTATGTTGACCAGGCTAAGCTAAACTTGAAATCCACCTGCCTCAGCCTCACAAGTAGCTGGAATAACAAACACACATCACCTCATCTAGCTTGCTGTATTACTCTTCAGAAGAAACAAACTATAGGCTAGTTTTCAATGAAATCAAATGTATTTTTAAAAATCATTTGACATTTTCATTTTTTTTTCAACGTAACGATCTCTCTGACTGCCAAGGAAAAGGTTTATATAGGGGGCTGGAGCAGTGGCTCAGTGGTTACTGCGCTTGCCTTGCATGAACAAGGATGCAGATTTGAACCCCAGCCTAGCATACACAATGAAGTGTAGAAGCAACAAAAACCTAATGAAAAACTAAATAAAATTGATTCTCACTTTCTCTCTCACTATCCCTCTCTCTCTTTAAAAAGAAAAAAAAAGAAAAGGTTTATACCTCTCAGGACCAGAGGTATATAGCTCAATGGGAGAGCAATTGCCTAACATGTGCAAGGCCCAGGGTTCAATCCCCAACACTGCAAAAATAAAGAGTAACACATATCAGGGCAACCAAGTAGAATTACCAAAGTAATCTGACAAATAAAAAACAAGTATTTTTAAAATAGAACTTAAAAATAATGAAATCAACTATGCTTGAAATTTGTTCCAATTATTATTACAAAGTTTTTCATTAAAATCTTATTATTTAGAAAACTTACAGCAGTAAAACAAAACTCAAAGTTAAGAATTAAACTTTTCCTTTTCTCACCCCAGGCAAAAAGATGACACTGAGTTAAAAACAAATGTTCTACAGGAAAAATGAATCTTTAAATAATACTCTAAAAAACAATTTCCATTAGAACTGGAAAGAAAATTCTACTTGCTAATACAAATTGTTGTTGGTTGGAATGGTTAGTACAGGGTTCCTTAAAGTCTGTACATGGAATAATTTCAGTCCCATGAAATACATATTGAAAAACATAGGATAAATTTATGAAAATGACACATCAGCAACAGTCATTTCCACCCCACTACAAAAATGAATCTACTCACCTAAGTTATTTCTATACCGCAACTGATTGCGGATGCTGTACAGGACAACCTGCTTTTCATATTCTCTCTGTGAATTTCCAAGACTCTAAAAGAAATTCCAGACAAATATTAAACAGCTTCCAAAATGAATACTAATGTTTTTTTCCCGCACAAAATTTTAAAAGTATGACTCCTAATTTTATCCTGGCCTCGCTATTTTCCAGAATTGAATAAAAAATACTTTCTTAAGTTTTGCTGTATTAACTTTTCTATTATGGTATTAGAGCAAAAATTCAATGTTTCTTTTTAGTCTGCCTTTCTAAAATTATTTACTAAAGTTACCCAAAGTATTTATCATCAAAGAGCACTGTGAGCAAAACCTCACTTAACAAAGTTCTACGTATAAAGATTTCCTTCCTGAATGTCCCCAATTTGAGCATGTTAAATAGATGGATGGTTTCTTGCACGTACATTTATTTAAATTTAAGAATGACAACTAAGGATAGACAGATTCCTGATTCATAGTCACTTGTGATAAAGGACTAAGATTATCAAAGATTAAGATTTCAAGATAATGTATATTTCAAATGTACTTAAGAATGCTTCTTTAAAATACCATTTCCTTGTGGCCTCATTAGAAAACTGTTTTAGAATTCTGATGTGCAGCCACCCCTTAGAATCTTCAAGGCATTGCTTTCACTACTCTGAGGATACAGGAATGCTCAAGTCTCTTACTTAAAATATCTTTGTATTTGCATAAAACCTACACACATCCTCCTGTATGCTTTAAATCATCTCTAGGTTACTTGTAATATATAACACAACATAAATGCTATGAGAATAGTTTTTATACTATATCACCTATGGAAGAACAGTAAGAAAACAGTTTGTTCAGTACAGACACAATTTTTTGCAGTGTTTTTGATCAGCAGTAGGTTTACTCTACAGATGCATCCCACAGATACAGAGGGTCAACTGTATTTCTTAATAAATAAACACTTTCTAGCTGTGTAGTGTTTTAAGTTCAAGGTTGGAGTCTTCATAAAACAAAAGACTGCTTGATTATAGTCAACATTACATTTAATGTGTGTCCCTAAACTTAATTTAAAATGTTGGCTCTCTCCCTTCTAATTACTAGGTATGATTTTCACCACACTCTATAAAGTGAAACTAGACATCTTTAAAGATAGATCAGAGGATTCACTTCATCATATTTCTCACCAGTTTTTGAAAGCAAAGCAAACCTCCATATATAGCTTTTGCTTAAGGCAATCTTCATAATAAGACAGGCGAAACTCACATCTAAATAAACTGACCTATAACCAGACATACTGTTGAAAAGCAATGTGAGGAAATTAAGTATCTTTTTTCCTAACTCTAGAGATTATCACAGGTTAAACAAAACTCACTACTGCCAGAATACATGAGCTTACTACACTATTTTTCATCTGTTCTACCATTACAAGTGATTATGAGTAGAGTTCATTATGAAGAAACTACTCCACCAGCCTCTACAGCACCAAAGTCAGAGTCAGTAATGATTCAACACCATAGGCTTTCTGTCAAACCTTTAAAAGTTTCCGGTAGCTCTACTGCTGAATAAAAGTCTCTTTCTCAGGTAACACAAAACAGACACATGCAAAACTTACATGATTGAAATTTGCTAAAACTTTGGCAAACTTTGCTCTTCTGTTTCAAAATAAGTCTTTTAATTTACCTTTACATAACAACCTTTTCTCCCTCTCAAACATTATTCCTAGTAAGTCCAGAATAAAGAGTATAAATCAAACCACGTACACAAAATTATTTGTAAGTCTCAAAACAAAATCTATCAAATATGTTAAATTCTGCAGTAGGCATTAAGCACTAACTGGCCCCAATCAATCAATATGGTGCACTCAAATAGCTGAAAGTCACAATAAAAGTTAGCTTCTCCCTAGACAAATATGAAAATAAAATGTCTTTGTTCAGAGACTCTGGCTCTCCTCACATTCTACCTCAAATATCCCACCATTCACATTTAAAACATTGTTGCCACTGCAGATAAAGTTAAAGGGGAAAAAAAGTCACTTTACTGAGAAAATGCTGGCCTTGCAGAAATACTGATAACGCCTGACAAATAAAGTTGGTCTGCACATAAAAGGAGTTATAACAGGGGATATGGGAATAAGGAACTAGATTATTCTAAAAGCACAGATTATTCTAAAAGTACAGATTATTCTAAAAACACAAAGATCTTCTAAAGTTGTTGCTCATACAAATCACAATCTAAATGTGTACTCCTCCCCAGTAAAAACACACTTTTTTTTTAATTGACCCTTCTTGGATTACACAGACCCTCATCATGAGATTTCCCTTAAAACAAAAGGACTATGAATTGTTTTGAACAATAAATACAAGATATTGGTAAACTACAGAAAAATCCTCAAATGGCCCATTCACAACTTTTTAAGGCATTTTTTAAACTCCAGTGTGACCCATATCACAATAAAAAAAAAAATTCACCTAGTCCATATAAAAAGAACTGACTTGAAATACATTTTTTTCATCTCCTTCCCCCAACTTTCAGAACTAGAAAAGATAACTCATTTCCAAATTAAAATCATCAAAATTTATTGGAAATCAGAGTATTGTTTGTATAAAGCCAAAAGACATCTGTCCTTTACAAAAAATATTCCTCACTTTTAATGTGACTGAGCTGCAGCTCCCCAGGAAAAATCTCAAACTGATGCCATCACTCAAATGAACATATTTACTAAAAGCGAACTCTGTAGAGGTACTCAGGGTAAAAAAGCTTAGCAACTAGTGTAATGAAACAACGCACCACACTAGTGTGAGTGCTGTAATGGAGGAGAAATAATTCAATGGCAACACATTTAAGGGCCCTATCCCAGACTAAGGTCAGGAAACCTCCCAGGACAAGGAAGCATCTGAATGAGATTCAAAAAGAAACCATAATATAAAGGAGACATCTAGTGATAGGACTGGGTTTGCATTTTAGAAGCTTCACCCTAGTGTAGTATGAAGAATGGATGAGAGGGTCCTAGTCTGAGGGCAAGGGACCAGAGAGCTGATATAGGTGGAGTTTGACCTACAGAAACAGTACTAAGGCTAGAGAAAGTCTAAGGAAGCAAACTTGTACAGATGGGTTTTGTGACATCTACAAATGATCAAGCTGACCCTAAGCTAAAACAGCTGATGTTTTAAGTGATCTCATCAGGAAAAAATAAAAAAGGAAGAAGAATCTGCAATTTCATATTTGGGCCTAATATGCTACATGTATTTTGATAAAAACAGAGAAAAGGCAGAAATAAAGAAAAGAAAGCCACTGATTGACAGTTCTTCCAATCATCTTCAGATATGCCACAGAACCCTAAAGAACAAAACTGTTCACTAAAGCCCTCAATCTATTTTAACAAGAGAAACATATTCCTTCAGGTTCAACCTTTGTTTTTCCAGTTTCAGATAAAGTAATACTATATGGGCAGCCACTGAAACCCAAGAATTTTAAATCCTGAAGTCTTGAAATTTATCTTTCCACTTTCCTAGGTTTGGGTGTCCTAAAATAAAAACTGTTTATTTATTTATTTAGGTCACATGATACATCACCAGACCCTAGATTTAGGAAATGAATAATTTCCTAATTCTAAAGAGGAAGGGAGGCGAGTGAACTACAAAAATAATTACACCATCACCACTAGTATTCCAAGCTTTCCAAAAATACTTTTGCTCAGCACCAATGGAAAACAACGATTTCACTATCATCCAAGTAGAATGTGAGGAAGTGAAAATCAGAAAAATAGTAACCAGAAAAACAGCACCTCATAGGCAGCACATCATCACCACCTTCATAAGATGGCATGTTACGCATTTACTCACTTATCTGTTTTTGCTAAAATATAAACTCAATGAAGGCAAGGCCACAGTCTTTTTACTGTGTAAACTACCTGTACAGGAACAGGGCATGACATCTAATAGGTGCTCAAGAAATACCTGTTAAACTGAGAAAAACTGCCACTCAAAAATTTGAACACTGGGGGCTGGAGCTGTGGCTTGGAGGTTAAGGCGCTTGTCCGGCATGAAGGAGGACTTGGGTTCAAACCCCAGCACCACCTACGCAACTATCAGGAAAACAAAACCCAGATTAAAAAAATAATAATAAAGTTGATTCTCTCTTTCTCTCTCTCTTTCTTAAAAAAAAAAAAATACTTGAACGCTGCCTCTCAAACATCTCATGTCACTCTTGAGATCTCTAAGTCATCTTGTCTAGAGGCAAAGTCCAACAAATCAAACCATGCAATCTCCTTCAAAACCTGACTTTGCAGCCTCATCTGCCCCTACCCCGACACACTCACCAAACTCCATCTCCAAACACATCAGTATACATACAACTCCAAATTTTGGTGATGTTCAGTTGCTCGCTGCTCTTGAGACTGAATCTTTCGCTGGTCCAAGCTTTTGAAAACGACATTCCCTCTACTTAGAAAAATCTTCACTCCTTTTCTCTTACTGTTATTGGTCTTCCCAAGGCCCAATTCAAATGCCTCCTCCCTGCACTACTGCTTACTCGATATACACTAGAATGAGGCACGTCTGAGCTGCTGTCCCCTGTGCTTTATTCACTTCCTTCTCATCCCTTCCGCATCTTCCTGAAGTTCTGGAGGTCAAGTACCGAGTTTTAAATGTGGGTATCGCCGCGCCTGGTTGGCGGCTGGGCGCAAAGGCACCGGGCGAGTCCTGTGTACACCATTCCATCCTGTGCCTGTGGCCCCTGAGTGTGCCCTCCTCACCCCTGAGCTGTGAGTCGGTTTTCCCGAGACCCTGGCAGGAGAAAGGGCAGGAGTCAGCCCAGAGAAGCCAGCCGGGCCCGGCGGGCGGGACGAACAGGTGACAGTGGGGCGGGGCCGAGCCCGGGGTGGGGGGGCGGGCGGGTGCCAGGTTCCGGCCGTACCTGTCTCACGTTGGCCGGCAACTTGCTCCAGGGGTAGTTGTGCCGGATGTGGAACTCCACGTCTATGTTCATGATGCCGGAGCAGGAGGCGGCGGCGGCGGCGGCGGCGGCGGCAGCACCCGAGGCTGAAACGACGCCCCCCGCCTGCCTGTCAGGGGAGCCCGCGGGAGGCCCCGCGCCTCACAGTGCGGAAGGCCCGAGCTGCCCCATGGTCAGGCCTCCCGACAGCTCAGCGCGGCCCGGGCCAAGCGGCGCAGCGGCGGCAGCAGCGGCGGCGACAGGTAGCTGGGGAGCCTCGGCAGCTACAAGTTTCTTCCTAGTTTCGGCCAACCGGAAATGGCTGTGGGTTTGCGTCACTTCCGCCCGTGACGCGAGGCCGGAGGGGCGTGGCTCCAGGCTGGCCTGGTCCGCCCCCTCCACTCTGGTGGGCGGGGCAACCAGGTGGTACCCGGAGATGCTGGGAAGCCGCCCCCTGCCCGCGCGCTTGGTGTTGGGCTTGCAGTCCCTGGGATGCCCTGCGATGGTCGCCTGGGCCTGCGTTGCGGTTGTTGGATGACCCAATTCCCTAATTGTGACCCTGGGTGTCCCCAAAATCAGATGGTTACAGGCACTGGGGTCCGTTGTCTTAGAAAAATCACCCTGGGAAAGGGCCAAAGGTGACTTCAAACAGTGGAAAAGCAGTGAGCACACTGGGGTTATCCACCGCCCACCCCAAGATGGGCCAGGTGGACAGGGCCCAGGAGCAGGAACAGAGAGAAAGCGTGAATCAAAACTTTCCCCTGCTTGAGGGAGAAGCCTTGGTACATCGGAGCTGTGGTAAACCCTCAGCCCTTCCATGTAGTTGCCGCATCTTGAGCGCTTTCAAAGATTCAAATTCTTTAAATGTAGGGACTCAGGGAGCAGAAATTTCAAACTGGTACCGTCCAGACAAGCATTCCAAGAGAATCTAGAAGACAACGACCCATGCCAACATTTGGCATATAGCCTCTGGGGTTCTCCTTTCTTCTGCTTCACAAAAATGCTTCCAACGTCACTTTTTACAGGAAGAAATCAAGCATATCTCTATTTTAGCTCTAGTGAGAAGATTTTTAGAAATGGTTTCTTCCAGAATGTTATAATACCTAAGCAATCTCATAACTTTTGTTACTGGCAGCAACTAGAGACAAATTTTGTATTTGTGCAACTATTTTTTAGTTGTAAACAATGCTTTTAAATGTTTTATTATACACTAACAGATATAAACTCAGAATTTCTTATATAAAATGCCTAAACCACACCAAAATAGCTGGAGAATCTGATGCATAGGAGAATCTCCACAATATCTAATTAATTGAAACAAATGTGGTACACACTGCCCTTGCAGTGTATTGATCTCATTTTAGCCAATTATAGTAGCTTTAAATCCTATGTGTACAGACCCTCATCAGCATAGTTAAAGTTAACTTCAACCATGAGACTTATGTTCAACAAATATTGATTGCTTGCCTGTTATGTATTAAACCCTTGAATTGCAGGAGATTGTCATTCCTCACAACCCTGTAGAGAATTACTATACTCAATACTATCCCAATTTAATACAAGAGTAAAATGAGACTAATCAAGAGTGTGCCTGTTAAACTGATCTTTTTTGCTTAAAAAATATTAAATATAATGTGGACACATCACAATAGAAAAGTAATCAGAAGATAGTAGAGGTAAACTTATTATGCCTGTTAAATCGGTAAAGAGACCTTTGACAATTTGACCATGGTGAATACAAAAGATTCTAACTCAGAAAGTAGCTGAAAAATCAAAAGTTTAGAAGAGGAAATGGTAATGGGTCAAAGCTACATGAACAGGAAGAACACAAATAGCAATTCCTTCAAAATAGGAATTGGTGTCCGTTTGGTTTACAAAAATACAGGGTGCTGCATTTTTATTAAAGTATTAAGCTGCCTCCTTTTCCCAGAAGGTGACCCATCTTTTGAGAGGCTGGAAACATCTGTTCAGATAGTTCATAAGCCAACACACAGGCTCAGTGCACTTTTTGGTGGGAAGATCAGGAACAGGATTGCTCCCCAAACATCAGAAAGCCAGAAACAACTGTTCACTGGGCTTCATATGCACACTCATCAAATCATCTTAAATAATAATGCCCACTCTTTTAGGTCCCTGAGTCAGGCCTCTGTTTTCAATTCTACCAGACCTTTGTCCTTCAAATTCTAAAGAGGTCAGAAACTCCAGAGGGTTAGAAGCCCCATCCCAGGAGATGCTATGGGCAAGCAATGTGTTCAAAAATATGAGTGCAATAAGATGTCTTCTTATCTGGCTTTATCAGATTGGATTAAGGGAACTTACCCAACTGACTTGAGTAATATACCCTTTCATAAAACTACAGAGCTGTCTAATTCCCATTTTTCAACTGAGTAGAAACAATCTAAAACTAGGGAGCTGATGACCCCATTCACAGACCCCAGAATGGCATGCCCTATGGTAGGAAGAAAAATGGCTCCCAAAGGTATCCATATCTAATCCCTACAACCTGAGGTTACCCTCAAGGTAAAAGATGCTTTGAATATCCAATTAAATTAAGGATCTTAAGCTCAGGAAATTATCAGGGATTATATAAATAGGCTCAACATAATTACAGGGCCCTCAGAAGAGAAGGCAGGAGGGTCAGAGTTAGAGAACAGGATATGATGGTGGAAACAGAGGTCAGAGTGACAAGAGACCACAAGGCAAGGAGTCTTCTGGGAGCTGAAAAAAGAAATGGATTTTCTTAGAACCTCCACAGCTCTGCCAAGTCATTCTGGACTTCTGATCTCCTGAACTGGAAGGTAATACCTATACATTGTTTTAACTCACTAAGTTTCTGGTAATTTGTTACAGCACCAACAGGAAATTAATATACTCCCCCAACAATAAACTACTCCAATACCCAAACAACTGATGCATCAGTTTTTATAATTAAAGTCATTGTCATTTAAATGTAAATACACTGAGAAGGAATACTCCCTTTTAGCCTTAGTATTTTGGGGTAAATGTGAGTTATAACATCCTTTTCCAATAGCAAGTGTGAAAGAGAAAGAGCTCAGGAATTAAATGAGGTCAGGAAATGGTTTCTAGAAAAGAGAAAGTCACTGTAAACCGTTTCTATTTCACAATTTTGCTAGGCCTGACCTTGGTCATGGCTCTCCATACCAAAAGTGCATTGCTGTCCCCTTGAACCAGTTTGTCTCCTTGGATGCTCAATACCCTGACCTAGTTTGGTACCACCTCATAGTTCTTGCCCTTGTTACCTCCTCCTGCCTTTCCCCAGACCCTTGTATACAGGTTCCATGTCACCTAGGGGAGCCTCCTCCTCCTGCCCTTCCCACCCAAGCCACTCTCCCCTTCTCTGTAACCTATTGCCTTGGTTCACACCCTTCGTTGCAAGGAATCACTCTCTCACATCCTATTTGGCTTCTTGTTTCTTATCTGTCTTTCCATGGAAGGAAGGACTTGTCTCATTCATCATCTTATGCCCAGTACCTGGAATCACGCATCACACAGAATAAGCGCTCATTATCTGAATGTATTGAATGAATGAATTGTTACAAGAGCTCAAAGGGCACCTTCTTAGTTAAACCTTCCCTGACCACTTCATTTAAAACTGTAGCTCATCTCCAACCTTCTGCCTCCCCCTCTGCATGACTTTTCTCCATAAAGATGGCATATTATCCCATCTAAAATATTTAAGAGGTGACTTAGTCTTCTAAATTAATCCCACATTAAATTGAAAGCTCCCCCAAAGGCAGGTGTTTTGTCTGTTTTGTTCTCACCTTTAGATCAGCACATAATAGGCACTCAGTAAATACTGAATGAACAAATGAGACATAAAGAGCAGAATTCTTATTATAATACAGATATGGGGATTCTCTGGAAAATTTGGAAAGTCCTGCCACATTGGCCCTCGTTTCCCACACGAGTCATTGGAGCTGGGGAGAGCCTGCTTCACTGAGTCAGGACACAGGTGTCCCACAGGCCAGAGTCCCTGCTCCTCCCTGCCGCCTCCCTGATATGGAGGCCACTCATTGAGAAAATCATCACACTCGCAATTGCTTATTTTGGAGAGGAGAAGCACTTCTCTACCTTTGTCTATATCAAATATGAAGGAAATGTAAGGTAGACAGGAAAGCTCAGTCCATTCTGTCCTGCCTCACAGGCTTCAGAAATTCACACTTGAAACTTCCTTGATATGTCTGTTATATTTTATTTTAAGAGAGAGAGAGAGAGTACATTTTTATTTTTTTCATCTGGTTTTTGTTTTTCTTCCGCTTAGTTGTGTATGTGGTACTGGGGATTGAATCCTGGTCCTGGCACATGCCAGGCAAGCACTCTACTGCTGAGCCATCTCTCCAGCCACAGCCACATTGTGGATGTACGTGATGGTGAGATTCAGTACACTAATTAGATTCATAAGACACCACTAATTTTTAAAAAATAACTATTGGTAAGTGACAGCAAGATCAGTAGAGGGAGCAGGGGTGGGAGAGGGGAGAGGAAGGAGAAGTACTGGGGACTGAATTAGAACAAGTTATATTCCATACTTTTGTAATTATGTCAAAATGGATTTGATTGTCATATGTAACTAAAAAGAACCAATAAAAAAAATGCCTGGAGTTTAATCCCTTTGGGTCCTTGCATACAGAATACCCACCTCAGCAATGCTTATCCCTACTCCTCTACCAGGAAAGTCTTGCATCCTGTCCCTGTGAACGGAGTTCTGAAAAATCCAAATGTGAGGATGGGGTGGGACGAAGGGACAGGGTAACATGGGACTGTTTTTCTTTATATTGAGAAGTTTCTGGGATTTTTTTTCTGTAAATGTGGAAAATAACTGGAGAAATGTAAGCTTTAAGTAATCTTTAGAGAAATATCAATATTATATAATCTACGTATAGAGAATGGTGTATGTCTGCCACCTGGAGTTAGTTTGTGTGTAGAACTTAAAACATTTAGAACATGCCACCTTCCCTTCTAACTTGGGCAACTGTAGTAGTTAAGGTGACCACCAGGGGCTGATCTCACACAACATTTCTATATTTAAGACCTGTAGGTTGTTTGGTTTCTAACTGCTGACTTTCATCCAAACCATTTTCTCAGGCCTTATCGTTCTTGTAATTCTTTCTCTAATTTACCTCCAGCAGATAGTAGCACCAAATACTGTTGCTTCTTCCTTCAAAATCATTGTACTTAGGCTTGCTGGGCAGTGATCCAACAGAGGTTTGTACAATCTCAAGGTCACCATTTGTGCCTCTTGATAGCTCCAGTTCTTTGCATAACGTGTAGCTACAAAGCTGGATTTATCTTTTTTTTTTTTTTAAGGAGTGAGGGAAAGTGAGTGAGAGAGAGACAGAAAGAGAGAATCAATTTTTACTTAGTTTTTCATGTGACCTTTGTCACTCTGACGCTTAACTGTGTAAGAGTTGCTGGGGTTCGAACCCACAGACTCACACATGAAAGGCAAGCACCGCAAGTGCTAAGCCACTGCTCCAGCCCCTGGATTTATCCTTAACTGAAAATATTTTCCCAGTACCCATGATGAGGAGTCACATCACATTGTGAGTAAACGAGAATAATCCGCATTGGTAATCAATTTTATTTTTAAAGAGGTTGGGCCAGGTAGAAATATAGTTAGAGGCAAAAGAACAAGGTGAGGAAAGTGAATGGAAGTGAAGAACCCCCTGGTGAGTTCCTTAATTTTTTTATATTCTTTTTTGAATTAATTTAAGTATGTAGGTAATCTTCGAGGAATAAGACATAAACTTAAAAATTCTAATGCCAGCCTTTTTTTTTAAACTGGGGTAGCAGAAGGTAGTTCTAGTAGCATTAGAATCATTTGAGGAATTTTTTAAATCACCAAGAGCCAGCCTCACACTAGATCAGCTCTATCAAAGGTCCTGGGGTTGGAGCCCAGACTGCATATTTATAAAGTATCTTCAAGTAATTCTAAGGTGCAGTAAGGGTTGACAAGCACAGATCAGGCATCTTGGAGCCTCAAGCACTCAATAAGCATTTGTTGAAATGAATTTGTAAAATGAGGAGACTGAACAAAGATAATTTCTATGTCCAATTCTAACTCTGTAAGTCAATTCCATGATGAAATATAATAATTCTCTTGCACATATAAAATAATTTTCCAAACCTAGTCCCTTTCATACAAGAAATAATCAGCATCTATTCAGCATGCATATAGAGCAAGAAAATTAATCTCTCCATTCCTTGGTAACAATCAACATCGCCATGAGACAAAGAATTACACACGACTGGGCTGAAGTGGAAATTATCTGAGTTTACATTACGCATATGGCATGTATCCATCTCAGATCTTTTTAGATTACTTGGGTATATTGTTACAGTGGCTTAGAACTTGGCTGAAATGAAATTTTTTTATTTCCTTCTACATTATGTCATTCAAACTTGACACCTTTAGCAACACGTAATTTCTCAACTATCTAACAAGAAAAACAAGTTTGTCTACAAGTATCGACTATGATCAGGGATTGGGTTCAAGTACAGTAGGACAGTTTTGTGACCTCTGTAAACAAGATGTGAGTGAGAGATAGGTTACTTTCTTGGCTACAACTACAACCAATTCCAGGAAAATGTCAGTTGGCTATTTCATGGCTCACATCTACAATAGCATGTGGAATTCTATTTCTTTTAGATTTAAATAATGACCATATCTTTTTTAAAAAAAATAATGTAGTAATATTTTCTTCATTTTTCTTTCCTTCTTGTATATACATGTATATATCCTTGCACATATCTATATACAACTGAATCATGTACCTAGAAAAAATGGGGCCCGGGAAGCAAAAATCAGATGGAAAAAATCAAGAAACCAGAGATAGTTATTTAAATTTGAAAAGATAAGAATTATTACTGAGAAAGACAAAAAAAAAAGTCAACGTTGAATACAAAACTGAATTTTGAAACGTGAGCAAGACAATAATCTTGAAAGCCAGACTGCATGAAAAGCTTTCTCTTAGCTCCTGCTGGCAGCTCTTGACATGGAACAGGGGTGGATGAAACCTTCAAAAGGGAGCACTTCCCAGTAGAAGCCACTGCCCGCAAGAGATGACTGCATCCAAAAGAGAAGAGGCCAGACGGCGCAGTCTTGTAATTGGCAGGTTAAAGAACGAGTGCACAGAGGCAGGTGGCTTTGTGGATGGGGGGTTTGTTAGTTTGCAGGTGGATCCACACGACTGGTGATTTGCAGCCTCTTCGCATTGGATAACAGGTCAACCTGCAGATCTTCGTGAAGACCAGCAAGGCCATCACCCTGGAAGTGGAGTGCAGTGACACCATCAGAATGTGAAGGCTGAGATACAGGACAAAGGAGGCATTGCCCCTGACCAGGGGAGGCTCATCTTTGCCGGCACGCAGCTAGAAGATGGTCACACTCCTTCTGACTACAACATCCAGAGAGAGTCCACCCTGCACCTGGTCCTGCCCCTGAGGGGTGGCTGTTAATTCTTCTGTCTACACTCAGGGTGCACAGTGATGTCATTATGCTGCACGACAGCCATTTGCCCCAATTTAAGTTTAGAAATTACCAGTTTCAGTATGTAGCTGAACCTGCCCAAAATGTTATAAAGTTTTGTTGCATGGTTAAAAAAAAAAAACCAGTGGTGGGAGAGTACAAGAATTACATCCACCTTAAGAATTAAAGCAGCTGGATTTCTCTGTATGGGAATACTCACATATGAACATTTTTAACTCCCAAACAGCCACCAGCTTTAATCTGAACTAAGACCTATTTTCAGCTCCCAGGAGATAAGGCAGAGTGACAGTCCCTCACTCTGCCTGCTGAGACAGCATCAGTGTCCACACATTAGGATCCCCAGGAACAAACAGCAGGGCTTGTCAAGAGGGGGAATGAGGCAGGTCCTTGAGGCACATTTTCTGAAACACCTCAAAAAGAGGACCCAAATTGAACTCCCAGGAGCCGATATCTAATGTGAACTGCAAAGCTCTTAAAGGCTAAAACATTCTGTGGGATTCTTTAAGGCACATAATCCTGATCCAGCTTATGAAGACCATAGGGATCAAGATTGCTCCATGAGCCCATCAGTGAAATATATGAGAGATCACAATTAATTCCTAAGCGTGAAAGAAACACATATCTTATATTTGGAGCTAACAAAAACTGCAGAGGAAAATCTCTCACCCTATAAATAGTGGAAGGGGATGGAAAAAGTCCATGCCAAGATCCCACCACCATGCTGATCCTCAGGGCCCAGCAGCAAAAATAGCGTTAGCAACTGATTGACTTCTGAGTCTAGAAATCTGCAATTAATCTGAGAATGATCAATTTAACGAAAGAATACATTCTTTCAATAAATATGGACTAAAGGGCTCAGAGGATGGAATACTTGCCTGGCTTGCACAAGGACCCGATTTCAAATCTCAGCACCACATACACAATTAAATGTCTGAGAAATAAAAGCCAAATGGATAAACAAAATTGATTCTCTCTTTCTCTCTTATTCTCTCCCTCTCTCTTAAAAAAATGGACTAAGGGTTTCTATGTGCAAGGCACTATGCTAAGTCCTTGGGGATGCAGAATTGAAAAAGCAGAATCTTGCCCTTAAATGATTCACAGCCTGGCTGGGTTGAGAACCCAGATGCACTCAATGGAACGCAAAGCAGAATGTAGAGATGAGTACAAGATAGTAGGAGAAGGAAATGGATCTTCTCAGCAAGAATTCTAAACGCAATCGTGGAAGAGGAAGCTTTTCTGCCCAGCTTTAATGCTGGAGGACATGGGAAGAATAAGGGATTTTGACTGCCAGGGAATTATTTGGAAGATACCATGGAGGGCAAGGGTGCACTAAAACAAAGTGATGCCCCTGCTAGACTCTTGGGTCAGTGATTTAAGAGCCAGAAGTCCCTCCTGAGAAGGAACTTGTCCTTTCTTAACCTTATCAATATTTTATGATATATTAGCGCGTCATGGTCATAATTATTACATTTTGTCTTTAGGGGCTGGAGCAGTAGTGGGTCAGCAGTTATGGAACTTGCACGGCATGCATGAGGATGCAAGTTCAAATCCCAGCACCACAAAGTGTACACAACAAAGTGTCAGGGCAATGAAAGTCACAAGAAAAATTAAAGAAAGTTGATTCTCTCTCTCTCTCTCACTCTCTCTCTCTGACTGTCCCTCTCTCTTTAAAAATTTTTTTTGTTTTTAAACAATACAGAGAAAGATCCTAGTTGATAATTTATTGTAGTTTTACATAGAACCAAGAAAAAAATCTTGATATGACCAAACAGCAAGTCAAGAAAGAAGTCTGCACTGGCTTAACTATTTAAAGAGACTGAAAATAATTACAGTTTCTTGCCAAGCTATAAATGTCAATATTCTTGTTCCCAGCATGGCCATTGAATTCTAGAAAAGAAAGAGCTGGTTGTTCAGTTTATAAGTCAGCCACAAAGTTAAAGATTTACCACACATTGCTTTAAAACCCAATAGCTGGTACCAGATGGTACTGACTATTTGTTGGTGATATGAGCAGCAAGCCACACCCGATATTAGCAAGTAATGACTCAATGTTGTGAAAGAATACCCACAGAAACACAGAACTGATAAGTAGCGTTCAGCACGATGGCAATTTTTAATAGGCCGCTCACCGTGATGCTTCCTAATTCTCTATACCAGTCGCCCTGTGCAGGGGCAGTTCTGCGTGTGATGTCTGCAAACACTTTTAGTTATTACAACCAGAGAAGATGCTGTTTGCATGTCGTGAATGGAAGCCAGGGATGTCACGCTATAGTACACGGGACAGCTCTCCATATAGCAATGAATTTTCTGGCCCAAAAGCCAACAGAGCCCAGTAAGAACCCTGCTCTAGCCTCCACAGCATGCCTACGTGGCATTCACCCCCACATCTGACCCCTAATCCCAAATCAGTCTTGAAAGTAGCAGGTGCAGTCGCTGCAGAGGAACCCAAGTCCACACTAATCCCGTAGCTCTCAGTACAGGGCAGTGGCCTGACTTCAAATCCTCGTTTGACTATTTACCACGAAGCCTCTGATCATTTAAGCACCTTTAGCCTCAGGCTCCTAATCTGTAAAATGGGGATGATATTAGGTATTATGTCAGGAGTTTGATGTGATGTTTAAACAACAGACTCACCTACAGTCCTTAGAGTCTGGTCCCTAGCACCAAAAATGGTAAGCTATGTTATTTATTATTATCAATGCTATTACTTGGCACAAAAATATACTTAAAGATTTGCTTTTATTAAGACCAGTTCACTGGGGTTGGGGATTTAGCTCAGTGGCAGAGCGCATGCCTAGCACATGCAAGGCCCCGAATTTGGTACTCAGCTCTGAAAAAAAAAAAAAAAGACCAGTTCCCAAAGCTTCATTCATTGGAATAATAATAGGATATCTGAGTGTCATTAAAGCTGTCACTTACTCAATATTCTCCTTTATGTTGCCACATTCTGTTTATTAATATTTTGTATAAAAGCAATAGATACAAAGCTTCTACCCAAAGAAAAGCTTCACAGGCTTGATATCTTATTCGTGTTTTCCCATACACATAAAACAATGCAATGCTGTTGAAGTCCCTTGTGTGTTCCACCTACGATTGTCTGACATACCCTGTTGGTGGGCATGTAGCAGTTATTGGGAACCACTGGTGTGTAGAATCTCAGACTGGGAAAGAAACTCAAATACCTAATCCCTTCCGAATGGACTTTTGCATCATTTAGCTAAGCCCACCTCCCATCAAAGAAGCTATATGTGTAAATGTTCTCTTTCCCAGTTTCCTTTCAATCTAAGGCCTCAGCTGGTGTCTCCACTTCACTAATCAGATGTTACCTGCACCTGAATTGTGAGCTGGTGACCAAAGAGCGAAAACTACAAATTTTGTCAGTTGCAACAATGAATCCCAGGGCTGCAGGAGCATCCAAAGAGACAGTGATTTCTCACTGACTCGGTTTTGCTGTAAGATTTTTGGTGTTCTGAACTCTGAAGTTCTGACCTGGTTCAGCAGCCTTCTCAGAACTTCAGTGAGTTATCCAATATTGCTTAACAAGTCCTTTAAAAAAATCCTTAGTCCAACCCGTCCATTCTTGTTGTGTAGAAATAAAAGTCTGAGAGACATCGTCTCAGTTTCAGATGAGGAAACCGAGACCTGCAGAAGTTTCATTCTGCACTGCATAGCCGTGGCTAAGCCAGGATTAGGACCCAGGCTGGGCCTTTTCAACCATAGCATGGTATATTTCTAGCTGCTACACAAACTTTGCTAAAAGTTTGTTCTGGAAAAAAAGAAGTTTGGCTCTTCAAAAATATTTGAGGATTGCTTTATTGGTCAAGTAAACTAAATGTGGTGCCATGCAGAGGCAGGTTTCTTAAAGTTCAAGATAACCCCTATTGAGTGAATTCCAAGAATTTCGAACTATAAGTGCCAGAGGGCCAAGGTAGGTGGATGGGTGACAGCTGCCAGGTGAGGGAGTGGCAGGGCTGCACAGCCACGAGCACCTCTGCTTCCTCAACAGTGGGCAGCTGCTGCTCAGCCCGCTCACTTCTTTCCAGGTGGAAATAAAATCCAGGTCTGACTTTCCAAGAGAAGCACAATTTCCGATTTCTACATAAAACTGATGGACAACCAACAAAAACAAGCAAAAAATCCACCATGTGGGCCAATTCTTAGGGGCACATGCCTGTGAGCCGTGGGTCCTCGGGCCCCCTATGTACCAATCCCGGGGTATTTTCAAACCCTCGCTCTTCTCGCCTCCCTCTCACTGGAAGGCTCATTTGAGAGATGATGAAGCAGCCTTTTGTCTTCCCCAGTACTAGTATTGGAAAGCCCGCAAAACTCCTGCCCCTTCCAGTTTTCCAGGCGGAAGCGTGGTTCTCTGAATGCAGCCCTGCCTTGTGGCTCATGTTATCTCATCTCTGTCCCCGCTCTGCCTGTGTCATACATTTCCTTCTAAACCTGATTCTAGGGTCACCTCCTTCTGGAAGGCTGTCCTGATTTCATCTCCCTTCCCCACCCCTCAACCCGCTCCCGCTCCTGTCATGCTGCACATTAGATCTCTAAGCTTGTGGCTTATTCGTGATTGCAACTTTGTAACCTTTGTCCTATACCTCCTCCTGCAGCACAGGGATAATATTCTGAACATTTAAAGAGAAATCAGTGGGGCTGCAGCCAGCCCTCAGCAGTTATGGCCCTTGCCTGGCATGTGCGAGGACACAGATTTGAACCCCAGCACCACATACATAACGAAGTGCCTGAGCAATGAAGTCACATGAAAACCTAAATTAATAAAACAAAATATTATCTCAAAAAAAAATGAGCAATCAGAGAGCCTCAGTTCTCTAGGAAACAGATGGATCCTCTTAGATGTTAACACATTATCGGAGGGTACGAACCCAGGGCAGACAGTGGGCAGCAAACCACGGGACAGGGAAGGACAAGAAGTAAACACAAGATGCTGTGTTACAGGGGAGGCCAGGACTTCTCTACCAGAGCAGCTGCTGAGTCCCGTGTGGCCCCTCTCAGGAGGCCATGTGAAACCACTGAACCTCAAGATGGACTCTCAGAGGAAGGAGGGGCGGGGCATCTAGCTGTTGGCTCCTTCCTGTCTTCAACCTTGCCTTGGTCAAATTTTGAGCCATGGAATAGCAAGGGCCTTTAGCCAGAATGAGCACCCAGGTGCACACAGGCCTAGCAGCTGGGCTGTCTCCACCATAGCACCTGCCACATTGCATGATATGATGCTTTTTCCACGATTATTCAAACGTTGCTACTAACAACATCAGTGGCTTCTTTAGCATTGACAGAGTGAGTTTGCTTTGTAATTGCTTTGTAGTTCAACAAACATGTATAAGACACCTACAGGTTATCCAGTGGAATAAAATGCGAAGGAGAGTTACAATAACTTCAAACATCCAATCTATCTTTCAAATCAGTGTCACGCTTGTAAGGAAGGGAAAATACTGCATGATCTCACTCCTGTGTGGAATCCTAAGGGGGAAAAAAGTCAAATAGAAACAGAGTAGAAGTTGGTTATCAGGGGTGGGGAGGATAAGGAGCTATAGGACAAAGGTTGCGAAGTTGCGATCACGAATAAGCCATAAACTTAGAGATCTAACGCGCAACGTTAGGGTCATAGTGAATAATCCTGTATCATGCGTCAGAAATTTGCCAAGAGAATATTCTAGGTGCTCTACACACACACACACACACACACACACGCACGCACACGCACACAAACGCATACAAAGGTAACTGTAAGATAGTAAATATGTTAATTTTCTTGACTGTAGTAATCATCTCAGTATTGTGTGTGTACATCAAAACAGAATGTGGGACACCTCAAATATGTACAATCTAAAAAAGTCTTTAAAAAGAAAGGAGTCCTCATCCATCTGGGGATTTTTCTGTTTGCTGGGGGCAGGGATAACATCACGTCTTCAGTTTCTTATCACTTTTCATTTCATGCAGCTCCTAAGCACATAACCTCTTCGTCTGTGCTCATTCATTTGCTGAAATATCTTCTAAACATCTACTGGCTACGCAAAGCCTGCTGGATATCTCCACTCACTGATGATTTAAGAGACTGTGTTTTCTAGCCATGCACCGCACCCGCACCTGGCCCACCCTGCAAAAAAACAAAAACAAAAACAAAAAAACCTTCAACTGTTTTCAAGGGCTGGTAAGCATAAGAATGGGATTAAAGGGGAAATTAAGGGCTGGAGTGGTGGCTCTGTGGTTGGAGCACTTTCCTGGCACGCGTGAAGACCTGCTTTGGAACTCCAGCACCACGCACACAACTGAGAGTGGGAGCAACAACAACCAGATGAAAAACTAAATAAAAATGATCCTCTAGGGGCTGGAGCAGTGGCTCAGCTTGCCCGGCATGTGTGAGTACGTGAGTTCAAACCACAGTACCATGTATACAATAAAGTGTCTGAGGAATGAAAGTCACATGAAAAACTAGATAAAAATTGCTTCTCTCTTTCTTTCTCTCTCTCATTGTCCCCTCTCTGAGGAAAAAAAAATGATTCTCTCTCTTAAAAAAAATGGGGGGGGGGAATTAAAATAATAAATTCTGGAAACTAAAAGAAGTCACTGTATCTAAATTAATTGAATTCCTAGCATGCCCAGTTCTGTGTCTAGAAGTAGACTGGACTATCAGGAAAGGTTGGGAAGCCTTAGCAATCTATTAACACATGTTGTGTAACCCTGTGGCAGCTACATTTTCCATAGGCATGTTAGTCTGTAGGTAATGTATTAGCTTCCTGTTGTAGTAATCATTTATCCGTTTTCACTCTACACGACTAATATTACAGTTTTCTACAGCCTTCACTTAAAGATCATCTGGGAATATTCATGAAAGTTCTCAGGCTATAAAAAGATTTTTATAGAGCTTTATTGCTTGGGCTTTACCTTTTTCCAGGTGTAGATAATCAAAGCTTCAACAGGCTCCTGAGCAGAGCTCACACATTTCAGTCCTCAGGAGAGAGACCAACCTCAGGGCTGGAGCTGTGGCTCTGCTACCCACCATGCCCAAGGACTTGAGTTCAAACCCCAGCACCACCACTTACACAACAAAGTCTCGAAACACTGAAGTCCACATGAAAAACCAGGTAAAACTAATTCTCTCTCTTGATGAGCCTCTCTCTTTAAGAAAGAGAAAAAGAAAGTTCAGAGCTCAGACTCAGCCAGTAACGCAAAGCCAGAATATGGGAAAATTCAAAAGACAAGGAACTCTTATCTTAGGCATCTCATAAAGTAAGATTTCATTTCTAATGGAGAACAGGCTTTAAGCTGCCCTAAAAATGGAAGTTGAATAGGGGGATCTTGCAACCTTTTTCTTTTTTTATCTCCAATAAAGCTATTGGAACTGCTTTCCTAGTTTAATGAAAGTAAGAGTTGGCAATAAAAATATTCTTTGTTTTGCCCATTCCTGCAGGCAATGCTCATCTTAGGCAAAGCTTTGGAACTGAAAACAAAGAATTTTTATTGATATGAATGCATTTTAATAAGTGCTAGATAGATGTGCCTAATCAGGGTGGTAGAACAGAGTAGTCTTAAGACAGAAGGGGATTTTCAAGACATCTGGTCTACCTCCTCCATTCAGGGTTATAAACATGGAACCTATAAAGAGGAAGGGACTAACTGATAGCCACGAAGCTATTACAGAGAAGCAGCACGGAGTGGTAAGATGGCCCGCCAGTCCTAGAGGTCCCCAGTGACCTCATAAGCAGACACCTGCTCTCCCTCATCCCATCAGACTGATGCTGATTCTCTGTACAAGTAGAAATAAATTACAACTAGAAATAAATTAATTTTTATATTAAATCAAATAAGTGCTTACATTAATCAACTTAAAAAATATCTGAGAAAAGATCCTTCCGTTATGTGAAATGTATGTCCCTGAAAACCTGCGGGGTTAGTTTTTAAAAATGAAATGTATTTTGGACATTTTCTTCTCTTCATCTTACTCTGGGGAATACCCAACACAGCTAGCCACTTTCCCCTCTTGAAGTGCTCTGATCCTGCCTTCTAGATGCTACATTCTTCGGTCCTCATTGGCTCTTGCTTCCTACTCCTCTGTCTCCTCCACCATCTCCTTCACTTCCTCTATCCAACTGCTTAGCATGGGCACAGGTAAGGCTCACTTCAGGGTCCTCTTCCCTCACTTCGCTTCCCTATCCTCTGTTCTCTTCCCTTCCCTCTTCTCCTCCCCCCTCCTCTCTTCTCTTCCCTTCCCTCCTTTCTCCTCCTCTGCTTTCTTCACTCTTTCCAGCAGTCATATTGACCTGACTTGTGACTCATATAAATGCCAATGCCTCCCAAATGTGTCTATAACCCAGGCATCATTCTTACCCAGCTGTCAGTGCAACATCTCCACCAGATGTCTCAGAAAAATCACAAACTTAACAAGATCAAAGTCAACAGCTTTATCCCCGTGCTCCACAATCTCTTCCCCCACTAAGCCTTCTTCCCCTCAATTAATTCCACTAATGTTCCTGAGCCCAAGTCTGGGGGAGACAGACTGGATTTTCCTTGGCTTCTCTTGATGATTTCCTCTTGGCCGCCATCCAAGTCCCTTCAACTTCCTTGCTCCCCTAAACATACCACCCTCCTGACTACCTCCCAACCATCCCAAGGGCACCCACCACTCCTGGAGCCAACATCACGATGCCCCTCCCCACACCCCTTTCAAGTTCCTGCCTCTCCACAGAGTAAGATCCCAGAGTAAGCCTTCCTCGTTCTTGATGGCAACTATTTCTCCTCTCCCAACATCTGCAGCAGACCTTGTCTGTGACAGCCGTTTGGCACTTCAATTCTATCCTGGCTTCGGAGTGTATGTTTTAATGCGCTACACTCCACAAATGAGTTGGAAGCACTGTTTTCACCTCCTTTGCTTCTGTCCCATGGTGCCTAGCACAGTGCTATTGCATCCCACATCTACCAATCAATACCAAGGCTTAGTGAATGAACTCCTGCACTGCAGGCCCAAAGCTACCAGCTCCTGCTCACACAGGCATTGGTGACCCAGCCCTGTTCACCAGCCAGCGTTGAAGCAGAGCTCACGATGACAAAGTTCTCGGGGTGGAGCAAAGCAGAAGTGGGTGCCTTGTGGGCACAAGGGCAGCTGTTGAATGTGCCCATTGCAGCCACAGATGGGACAGCCCAAGAGAAAGCGCAAAGCTGTACAGGAAGGGAAAGCACCAGGGGGAAGGGCATGTCTCTTCTCTTGGTGGCTCTAGTGTCTCTGCTCAACGTCCGGCCCACTCTTCCCACTTCCTCCCACCCTTGGAATCTCTCTCCCCCTTTCCCATTTGCTTTCTTTTCTCTCTCTTCCTTTCTAAAGATGCTCCTTTTGCCCTTCTGTTTTGGACATCTTGAGACGGAAAATCCCTTTGAGAGGAGAGAAATAAGCACTGAGAACTGTCGAGAGACAGGGCATCCTGGGGGTGTATTTCAAGTAGCTGGATCCAGGCACGCCTGAAGCTAATACTTTTGTAAATTTTATGAGCCAAAGAATTTCCTTGTTTACCCAAGTAGTGAGTCAGTCACTTACATTCCAAACAGATATACCTGATATACCTTCCTACAGTCAAATTGTTCATAGTATTTTAGATGTGGAAGTAAATGTAGACAGGAAGTGTCCAATTCTTACATTTACTAAATAAAAACCTGAGGGGTAGAGAGTGACTCTGATAAATTACATATGTTAGTGTAGCAGAAAGGAGTCTAAAGCCCAGAGTTTTACACTCTCAGTGGTTTTCCTACCATAAAACGCAAATTAAATTAAGGTGTGTTTCCTATATGGATGCTTGATTTCCTGTTCTGGCGCATAAGCAACTGAGAGGGCAGGATGGGAGCTGTGCCTTTGTCCCATTCCCTGTAGCTCAGCAGTGTCCTGCATGTAGCAAGCATACGATAAGTACTTGTTCACACACCCATGAGTTGAAGCAGGCATTGTGTTCTGTGATTTTTATTTTTAAGCCTATAAGATGAGCGTATGACTTTCAGTGTTTTTGCTACTGAGAAAAACAAGGTAGATGTTCGGATGGGTAGTTGCTTTCGATCATTACAGTCCTTTCCTGTAAATAACAGACTTTTAGTCTGAGTCAAGCAACAACTTTTATGATGTGGTCATTGTATGCAGACACCGTGGGGAGTGTCAGGCCACAGACCTATTTCTGCTCTTGGGAATCTATTAACTAATGTCAGGGGGGAAAAAACTGTAAGGAAACATGACAGAAATACTAACATACTAACATTTTTGCTTTTGCTAATGTGAAGGAAAGTATCAACCCAAAAATCAACTAGAATTTTTCGATTCTAAATTATACTGCATAAATGAGATACTATTCATTCTCTCTGCACAAAGGAAGATTCGGCAAGTGTTCAGCTTTAGAAAATTCGTACTTATGCCTTTTTGTTATTTTAATCAATACAATATGGCAAATATGGCTATAGAAGTATCTGAACTATTTATGGTCTTAATATCATATTAATATGATTGTCTTAGGTCATTATTTGTTGTTATAACAGAATATCTAATTCTGAGTAATTTATAAAGAGCAGAGACTTCCAGAGGCTAAAAGTCCAAAATTGGGTGGCTTAGAGGGGCACATGGCAGGAAAAAAGAAGGGGAAGTGGGCCTATACAAAGGATGCAAAATGCAAGGGGCAGCTTTGTTTTGTAAATACCCACTGTGTCAAAAATGA
Organism: Aplodontia rufa; assembly: GCA_004027875.1. NCBI lineage: Eukaryota > Metazoa > Chordata > Mammalia > Rodentia > Aplodontiidae > Aplodontia > Aplodontia rufa. Next base: position 33,561 of record PVKS010004587.1, read on the forward strand.
GTCCACTCCCATGAGAAAGGCATTAGTTGCTTTTACCAACCTCATCACCTCTCGAAGGCTCTGTCCCCCAGTTTGGTCACAATGGCAACCAAATTTCAGCATGAGTTTCGGAGGGGACAAACCACATTCCCACCGCAGCAATGACGTTTTCCCAAAGAATTTCTAAATGGGAATGGAAATTAAATATAAATTAGACGGTATAATGTATTTGCTATGAGAATTAAAGCAGCTGATGGATTCTTTTTTGAGTGTATTTCCTAGGGATGCCATACCAAAGCACCACAAACTTGAAATAACAGGGACCTATCATCTCGGAGCCTGGAGGCTAAAAGTCCACATACAAGGTGTCAGCAGAACCAGCACTCCCTTTGAAATGTGAAGGGGACCATCCTGTGTGGCTTCATCCTGACTTCTGAGGGCGGCCATCAAACTGTGGAGCTCCCTGGCTTGTAGACACATCACTCCAATCTCTACCTTTGTCGTCCCCTCACCTTGTCCCAGTGTGTGTGTCTTCTCGGAGCATTTCCCCATCTTCTAAGGACACCAGCCATGTGGGATTCAGGCTTACGCTAATGACCTCACCTTTACTTGCTTATACGTGCAAAGATCCTATTTCCAAACAAAGGGGCATCCACAAAGTGCTCAGTCTCAACGTATCATTTTAGGGGACACATTTTGACCCATAACAAATATATGAACCAGCTTTTAAAAAAAAAAGAAATGTTAGAAACTTAACCTTGGCAGATGATGCAGAAGGACAAACACTCTCGGGCCAGGCTGATCCATGACTTGCTTTTGAGACACCTAAGGTGAGCAGGAGGGCAGCTTTGACCACCCATTTACCAATGTTGAAAAGAATGAGGTGGAAATTGAGCATTGCTCTAAAACAGACTTAACGCACAGCCACCTAAGGTTAGAAACCCAAATTCCTCTTCTCCCTCATCCTCAGCAGCCCGTTAATCTGCTAGCAGGTCCCTAAACACTCAGTTCACTCACTCATCACTTCGGGAAGCACACACCCAGTGCCAGGTGAACAGAGACACGCAAAGAAAAACACGTCGAAAGAGCTCCACTGAGTCCGATGGCCACGCGCAAGGAAGACCAATGCACCAAGGAAGGACTGGGAGGCTCAGACCAGTGGGTGGAGAGAGGCGGGGAGGCTTGTAGGTTTTAAAGGGTTGTCTGTGGGTGGAAGCAAGCATTTCATGAAAGGCTGGAGGAAGTGAGGAGAAAGCCATGCAGATAACCCGGAAGAGCTTACTTGTTAGAGAGGACAGAGGTGCAAAGATCTTGAGGTCAGAGCATGACTACAGTGCTTAAGGAATGGCAAAGAGGCCAGTGTGCCTGGGCACACGGTGTAAGGGGAGAAGTGGGGCAGGAGGTTAGAGAGGGAAAGGACGTGGAAGGGACACAGACCTTGATTCACACCCAATGCAAAGGCCACTTTCACTGAGTGCAATAGGAAGCCACTGGAGGGTAGTAACCAGAGGAACGACATCACCTACAGCAATAATGGGATTGTTTGTGGTGCTGCATTGAAAAGAGACTACAAGAAATCAGGTCAGCACCAGGGAGCTCTCTCGGTGCAGTGATCCAGGCAAACTGTCGCTGTGTTTGGAGTTCAGAGGTGGAGGGAAGTAGGCAGGTTTTATTATATATTTTTTAAACAGAGATAATAGGATTTGCTGACAAATTGGGTGTAAGGAAGAGTCAAGGATGACTCCTGAGGTTTTTTTTTTACACTTTAATGTTAATGAATGAGTTATCATACGGTAGCTCAAATATTTGAGATGAATCAAATAGTTGAATTCTGCATAACAAATTATAATTATAAACTTGAATACATTTTGTAATAAAACAAAATCAAGAAGGGACTATATGATACTTTTCTATATTTTTCTTCTTCTTTTTTTTTTTTAGGAAAGAACTATATAGGCTAAGTAGAAGGTTTTTTTTTTTTAAGGAGTTGAGTTGTTATATAATCATAGATGCATATAAGGTAACAATATGATACACATTTGGTTCTAATCCAGAGTCATCCCTACATCACCCACCCTCCAGTCTCTTGATTCTTCTATATTCCCCCTACAACAGCTATAAATGTGTGTGTGTGTGTATTAATTTTCCAGCATAAATGATTGCATAAGTATTATTTGGTTTCTCTTGGGGAGAGATCTAGCGAGACAAACAGCCATGTGGCACCATCGACCCTCCAGGAGATTGCTGAATTTTTAATCTGAGTGTCCAGACAGAGTTGTCATTTGCAAGGACATTGTTTTATGTCTCTGTATCTTTGCTGATGCTATTGCGTGGGACTGAAATGCACTTGGTTGTGCCTCCTCCAGGCTGACCCCATTCACCTTAGCTCAGGAATCAACTAAATGTTCCCACCACCTCCAACCTACCCCCCCCCCACACACAAAGGCTGCCTTAAGTGCCCAGCTGGGTGCTCCTGTGGTGACAGGCACACACCTTCTTTTGCACTTGCCTATCTCATTCATTCATTCATTCATTCAACAAATATTTGCCTAACCATATGTAAGGAGCTTAGCATACTGAGACATCAACTACCTGGTCCCTGCAGATTTGACATTTATAATCTACAGCTTTGCTCCAATTGGTGGTCACTAGCCTCACACAAACATTAAACACTTGAAATATGATGAGGTCAAACCAAGATGTACTGAAGTGCAAAACATATACCGCATTCCAAAGACTTGGTGCCAAAAACGAAGAATATAAGGTGCCTTCTTACACAGGTCACATGTTGAAAATATAACATTTTGAGTTGTGTGTTTAGATATTGGTTACATAATATATATTAACTTATCAAATACATATTGCTTATTTTACTGTATATATATATATATATTTTTTTTTTTCAGGGCTGAGGACTGAACTCAGGGCCTTGTGCATGCTAGGCAAGCACTCTGCCACTGAGCTAAATCCCCAACCCCCAACCTGTTTATATTTTTTATGTGCTTACTATAAATTTTGAAATGCTATCCATAGCTCATTTTATATTTCTGTTGAACAGTGCTGGAATAGAGGATGTAAACATGATGTATAGATAATGAAATATTATGTATCATTATGGAGAAATGGGCACGCCACTATGATGGAGGAGCACTGGGTGGGACTCCCTTGGACAGTAAAGTCTCTCTTAGGGTGTCTTAGAATGGCCTCCTGAAGCAGCAATGACAAGGTGGAGATGTGAAGAGTGAGAAGGGTGGAGGCTCCTAATGGAAGGAGGCCTGTAGGATGGAGAGGTAGGACTTTCCCTGGCATCTAGAAAGCATGTGCAAGACCCTCAGGGAGAAAGACTCTGGCATGTTGGAGGACCAGAGAGAAGCCCGTGTAGCTGAGAGCGGCACTCAGGGAAATGACCTATAGTCCAAGTGCACCACCAGCCAGGGTCTTCCTGAGAGCATAAACATGCCTTTTTATTGTAGCACCTAATGCATTTTCTGCTGAATCCCTATTAATTAATTAGTAAAAGTCTATAGCACATTGTGTACATGGTGCTGGGGTTGGAACCCACATGCTTGTGCATGCCAGGCAGGCACCATAACCATTCAGCCACCACTCCAGCCCCAATTTAGCACATTTTTTAAGACAGTGAGAGAGAGAGTCAATTTGATTTATTGTTTTCATCTGGGTTTTGTTTTTCTGACACTTAGTTGTGTATGTGGGGCTGAGGTTTCAACCTGTGTCCTCTCACATGCCAGGCAAGCACTCTACCACTGAGCCACCTCTCCAGCCCCTATGGCACATTTTTGATAAGCCAAAATGTAAAAATAATTTGAAGCAGTTAATCATAGTTTTCATGACCTAGGTCAATTTGGCGTCCTTCAAAAAGTGCCTGGAGGGAAACAATGGAGAATTACACTTCACACGCCATCGCTTCTCATTCCACTGGCTTTTCTACTGACCAGCTGACTGAAGCTGGGTAAACCGGGAAGCTTCCCTGGACCTGAGTTTTCTAATCTGTAGAACGAGGGAGCTGCTCTAAGCATTTGTCCCTTCCAATCTTACCAGCCCACTTGCATACCTTTCCTGGGTCAGAATTAGGCTCATGGCAGTGCAGCTGTCAGATCCTGGAGATTATAAAAGCCCAAGGGCACTGCAGGACACAGGCTCTTATTCTGCAGACGGAGCCCTGCAGAGAAAGAAGGTGAGAGAGAGAAGCCTCCCAGTAGGTATTTCTTATTGGAAGGGGAGCACTCTTGGCTTCAGGGTTGGACAAGTCTTCGTGCTATGGAAACGTCCAGGCCCCACTCTGCCAGTCATTTTGGCATCCCAAATGCTCCCATGCGAACTGCCAATGGCCCTCGTGGCTGGCAGCTTCACTACTCTGAGAGGCACCAAAATCAAAGAGATGTAAATAATTATGCCCAGTCTAGTAAAAGAAGCAGGATCTGTTATAATCCGTAATTATTAAATATTTATAATGGTATAAAAATCCACGGGCCCATCACTCTTCCGGTGCCTTCTCTCTTCCCCCAGATCACATCCCCTCATCCTTCTTTCCAGGACAGTTCTTCTCCTTCTCCCTTTTGGACCTTCAATTATCACATCCTCCTAGAAATGGCTAAGGTCACAGGAATGGCCCTTCCTTCCCCAAGTCTGCTGTTGCTGGGAGCTGTCCTAGCCACCTTCCTAAGAACCCATATGGGGAAGGAGAAGGAGCTGACAGTGCTACCTAGGGGGACATCTAAACAATCAAGAGGTGTCCATCGTGTTGGAAATCTACTCAATTAAAAAACCATGTGGATGTCCTAATTGGCCTGGCTTTCTATCTCTTACCTCCCTGGAGCTATAAATGCTATCTCTTCTTTAACTGGGCTTTTCCTGCGCTCAGGAGGTCAGCACCCTTGAACAGAACTTATCTCCACAGTGAGCACTGACATCCAGGTGCCCTGCTCCTCCTTCGTACCTTTGAACTTCAAAAGCCGGGGTGGAACAGGGAGGGAGGGGCACATCATTGATGAGGGGTGTTCCTAGGAGAGGTTAATGACACAGACAGTGATTCCAAAGCTGGCACAGAGGTGGGGCAGGGAAGACATGCCCTGAGAAAAAATTTGGGGTTGGCAAAGGGACTACAAAGCAGAAACTAGATCCTAAAGAAGAGAATAACAACAATTAGCCAAAGCATCGATTACTGACTCACATCCTCTCATTTCCTACCACATTCCACTCTGAGGCCAGGGACAAGGAAGATTTCATCACCCTGCCTGCCACCTGAGAGTCTCCACTTATTTTGGCCAATCTCTTATTTCCTCCAATCTGTGAAGCTCTTTCCTATTTTTGAGCCTTAGTACAAGCTGATGACATCCAAACTGGGACAGTCTGTTTTCAAATGACAACTGCTCCTTCTTATCCTTTAATTCATGTTTAAATATTAGCTCCCTGTTCCCCATTTCAAGGAAATCACAAGGACACAGACACACGCAGGCTCGTCTGTTAGAACATCCTGTTCACACCCATGCTTGGTTTCTATGCTGCCGCTGAAAAAGAAACGTGCCAATGTCATGCATCTCCCTGTATAGGAAACATGTGAGGCCTGGAACCAGCCAAACGCAGCGTACAAACCAATTTACTGAGAAAAATAACAGACCGGAGCCAGGCACAGTGGCTCACACACACCTGTAATCCCAGTGGCTTATGAGGCCGAGGCAGGAGGATTGCAAATTCAAAGACAGCCTCAGCAATTTATCAAGACTCTGTCTCAAAATAAAAAATGGCTGGGGATGTGGCTCAGTACTTAAGTATCCCTGGATTCAATCCCTGGTACAAACACAAAACTAAAAAAAAAAAAAAACAACAGACCAGAGATAAACAGAAAGAGGAGAGGTCAGTAGACAGACATGGCTATATATATGTATCCATTTCTGAAAGCATTCACAGGAACCCTCCAGAGAAAGGCTCTGGAAGGTCAGTTGGCTTACATTAGAATTATTAGAAAATAATTTTTTAGTATTATTTTTCTAATACTGCTTTAGTATTATTAGGGAAAAAGTGCCAGCTGCACATATTATTCTTTAAATTAAAAAACTGGCTATATTATAAAAAATGATGATCTAGTATAACCCAGTGTAGCCATCAAAAAAATTTCTGTAAAGATAATGATATTAGTAAAATAGTAAGATTTTTCATTCTATTCGGTTTATGTTTTATTACTAAAAGGAATAAATTTTTAAAAAGAATGCACATAACATAAAAGAATAATTCTAACAATTCAGAAATAAGGCAGGTTTAGCCTTTCGGTTGTGAATACATTGTGCAGCTTAGAAAGCCTGAACTTCATTTATTAATATTTATTTTATCTGAAAAAGATGGCCTTACCAATGCAGCTTTGGCAGCTTAACTCATTTGTAACTGTGGCCACTCCCTACCCATCCTCAACAATGTATTCAAATCCAATGCCAAAAGTTATTCATTAAACACCAGAGATACTGTGCCCTGGGAAAACCAGTATAAACTTCGTCTGTGGGAGGACTGATCTCTTAATGAAACGCAGACCGACCATCTCAGTAAAACGAACATGGGCAATCACCACGTAAGTCTTTTCACTGTTTTGGGGATTAGTTTGAATTTTGGCTAGCTGACGGAAGAGTTTAAATTATGAGGTCGTGATGACAATTTCATGCTTTATTACATTGATTACCTTTTAGTGTCGCTGTTAGCAATAGTATACCGTGCGTTAAGAATGCATGTGGAGAAAGAAAAAAAATGCATTTGGAATATACTGCTCCTCCATTAACTAAAATCCCCTTAGGAGGGGCTACAGAGAAGTATTTAAAATAAAGTAGTAAATAGTGCCTTGTAGAGAGCAAATGGTAAAGGTGTATTTGTGGAATGTGTAACTGAAGCAACAGAGTTGTCCAAAACTTCATAGATGGCACATTCAGAGTTTTGTGGGGAAAACGGTTCATGGTACAAATATCAGTAGGCCAAGGTATGAATGTTCGGCAAGGCTGTATAATTTGGATTGAAAGGTGAAACGCGTTAGACATCCAAGTATTTGCAAATATCCATGGTATAGACTGAAAAATTTACTTTTTCTTCTAAAATGTCTAGGCGTGTGTCTATAACTTGCTAATGACTGAACCCAGATTAAAATATTACTATTTGGAATCAACTATGCACTAGGCAGATAAGAGTTGAATGTTGACTTTTTACCCTGGAGTATGTACCTCTAAAGCTATTCCAATGAGCATCTTAGTGAAGCTTTGTGCATCTACCACAGCTTCCCACATCGAGTTGACATGTGGCATGTACACTCGGAAGAAAGGGAATAAACCTCCCAAATCTGCAAACTGTAGCTTTGTTTATAAGCTTTTTCCCTTTACCGTATATGAAAAGTACACTCAGATGCTTACAATATTTTCTAAGGAAGGCATCATTATTTTTTTTAAGAGAGAAGGACAGTGAGAAAGAGAATCAATTTTATTTAGTTTTTCATGTGGCTTTCATTGCTCCGACACTTCATTGTGTACGTGGTGCTGGGGTTTGAACCTGCATCCTCGTGCATGCCAGGCAAGCACCGTAACCACTGAGCCACCACTCTAGCACCAAAGGCATTATTTTTTAAATCATTAGTAAATATCAGTTTCATACCAGCCAGATTATGAACTACCCACTTAGTGTATCTTTCAGAGAAACTGAAAACTAGTTTTAAGTTACTTCTGATCAATGCAGAGGACCTCAGGAACAATCAAAGGATTGTTGCACTAGCCCTTGCACTAGCAGATTTGGAGGATGGTTTAGCCTTTGGAAAGTCAACCCTGTGGGACAGATTTTGACAGTGGACCAGCATTTTTATATATTTCTGTTTTGAATCCTCAGAGCCAGTCTTACTCCCTCTCAGAAGGCAGTCAGCAGTTGCCCAAAGGGGAGACCCTGCCCTCAGCAGACATGCAGCCTCTCAGCCACCCATCAGGGAATGGAAAGCCAGAGGCCCCACAGCCCGTAAGCACTTTATTTTCCCTCCCAATCGTGGTATTCTTCTAGACCCAATATTTCTACCCATTACCTGTCATATTAGACCCTTCCCCATCCTTCAGTCTGAAAATTTCATCATCACACATAACTTCTAAGCTGGGAGATTTTTCCCCTGGAAAACTTCTGTTACAATATTTGCAACTAATGTAAAAATGTAATCTAGGAGCTCACTTTATGCTCCCAGCGTTGTCGCATTAACATCCCCCTAGAGTCTACACTCAGGCCACTGTGACATTTCAGAAAGTAGTAAAGAAATGTAACATGAGGAATAAACACAATCTAAAATAGTAAATGCAAAATCTTTTCAAAGGACAAAAGGTCTCGGTAATGGCTTAATTTAATTGAGTTGGAAAGTTACTTGAATATATACAAACTAAAACTAGAATGTTAATTTTGAAGCAACCACAGAACCAAATTAAATTCAAGAAAATGATGTCCAAATGTGTATTATTGATTTCGTGTAATGAACAATGTTTTTTATTAAGTTAAATGGCCGTGCTCATGTAAAACAGTCCTGATTTCTATGACACTGTTTCCTTTGAGTTTCAACAAGTCTTAAATATGATGCAATGTGACTTTTTAGTTCTAGAAGGGTTTCCTATTTGACCTACTGAGAAACTATATAATACTCCCTATAATATCACCAGGCCTTTTCTTGGCTCAAATGTGTGATTCTTACACACACTCTCCCACCTTTCTCTGTTCTTTAACTCCTATGACAATAAAACGAAATTTGGCATGCATACAATTATAATGACAAACACAAGCGCAGGCATTAAAATCATGTGCCAACACGTTGTCATCCTGAAAGTATTCTTTACATTAATTTAGAAATTATTATCAGAATTAAACATACTACTTAAAAAGCCTGGGACTGGAATCAGTAGCTCAGCAGTTGGAGCACTTGCCTGGCATGCGTGAGGACCCAGGTTCAAAACCCAGCTCCACATACACAAATGAGTGTTGGAAAAACAAAGGCCAGAAGAAAAAATAAATAAAAATTGATTCTTTCTCTCTCCCTCTCTAAAAAAAATTTAAAAGTCTCCTAGAAAAGTTTTACATTCCCAAGAATATGTCACAGACCAAAGTCTAGAGATAACGATTTGACAAATACTTTTGTAAAGTCAATAGAATATTGGCCAGGAAACATATTTTCCAAGGCATTATGATCTAGAATCCTAGCCAATTCTCAAAATGAAAATTAGTTTTGCTTTGTACCTTCCTCATTTTATTTTTTTTTGCCATCATTAATTATTTTTTTAAACTGAAGGCCTAGTGTTCATGAGTAATCTATTTAGAGCAGCAATAACCAAGATACTGGGTTATTATCATCCACTAACTCACACGATATTCAGAGTTTGCTTAACCTGAGAGACAGGTTGTGTTCGGTGACCTTCATGGATAGAAAAATAAGATCCACCCAGCAGGTGGGTAGGAGGGGTGTTGTACTCAGGTTTAGCTAGTTGTCTCTTAAATTCTTTTTGTTTTTATTTTTTTAAGAAAGAGAGAATCTGGCCTTTATTTCTCTGACACTTAGTTGTGTATGTGGTGCTGAGACTTGAACCCAGGTCCCTGCACATACCAAGACAAGTGCTCCAACCACTGAGCCACCGCTCCAGCCCAACTCTTCAATTCTTTTGGTATGTTTTAAGCAGAATTATTATCTGCAGGAAAATAGGGAATCGAGCTTGCCTTACTATGGGAGTGTAGCTGTGGAGTATGGGTAGATTAATAGGGAAGAAACATGACTTAGGGAAGTCACTGAAAATGTGGAAATAATTGCAAACTCAAGAGGATAAGGATTTCTGGGAAATTACTTACAAGGCTGATGAGAGGGTTCTAGAAAAGACTACAACTTTGCAACTCAACTTGTGGTCCCTGGTCTAGAAGCAGAATCCACATTTCCTAGGCACTTGTCAGAAGTACAGAATCTCAGGCCCACCCAGACCTATTGAATCACGGTCTGCATTTTAACAAGATCCTTAAGAGAGTCTCATGCACTTAAAGTCTTGGGAGCACTGGACTGGGGAGCAAGTTCTCAAACTTGGCTGCATATTGGATTCACCTGCAGAGTTCTAAACACTACTGATGCCTGGGTTCTGCTGCCAGAGAATGTGAATTAATTGGTCTGGTGGTTTTCCTGGGCATCAGGATTAGTAACTTTTCCCCGGGTGATACTAACTTGCTGCAGAGTTTGAGGAACACTGAAGAGGCACCCATCATTAACCTTAGAGAACAGCTCTGCGTGCTTCTAACAAAAGCAGGCGTGACTGTGAATGCCCACAAATAAAAACCAATTTGTAAACGTTAGAACATCTGTTCAGCGATCTGCCATGGTATTTGTGAACATGCCAAGCAAATGACTTGCCAACATAAATAGTGTCTAAGATGGAGAACAGTGTTCGACTAGTGGCAGATAAACACCAGGTGAGCTTAGGTGAAGTGGACCAGGGGAATGTGGTCCACATGACAGGTGGGAAATAGGCCCAGATTCCTGGGAAAAGAAGGGAGACTCCAGAGGCAGATAAAAAAATATGATCCCAAGCCCAGAAGCACCACAGTGAACCCCAAGCAGAAACCAGTCTAGACCATGCAGTCGTACCTTCCTCATCAGGAAGTCTTTTTTTGAAGAAAGTTCATCCTTCAAAACACCACCATGGGTATAGGAGGACACAAAAAGGACCTCTGATGGCAAAGTACATTTCAGATGCAATTGCACAATCTGGGATTTGGGGATTTCTTTTTTTTTTTTTTAAGAGAGGACAGCGAGAGTGAGAGAGAGAGAGAGAGAGAGGGAGAGAGAATCATTTTTTATTGAGTTTTTCACATGGCCTTCATTACTCTGACACTTAGTTGTGTACGTGGATGCTGGGGTTTGAACCCGTGTACTTGCGCATGCCGGGCAAGCGCTGTAACCACCTAGCCACCGCTCCAGCCCTAGATTTCTTGACTATGGTAGATTAAAAAGCAGCCATTTTTAAGAAGTGGCAAGAAGGCTGCCAATGGACAGATATACAGACAGAAGGAATATCAATGCAAGAATTTTCTGAAGCTGCAGGAGCCTGGGGTCACTTAGTGTAGGGCACAGAATCCCACACAACCCAGTGGCACACACTGGCATCCCTGCTGTCAGCTTATCAACAAGAACCAAAGTCCCAGGGGTGATGGGCACAGCTGGGGGTTTAAATGGAGCCCTCTAGGTGCTGATGATAATTGGCATCTATCCCTGAGGTGTTTTGAAGGCATGAACTGCAGCCCAGGAAGTTTGAGGTTTTCACTATTTCAAGCAGTATACGACATTACATCACTATGACAAACCTAAGAGAACAATCCTGGCATTATTCCCTTTTAAATATGAAGAGAGTGAGGCACAGAGAGGTTAGGGAACTTGGACATCTAGTAAAAAGTAAAGCATGGATTTGGGTTTGGCAGAAGTCCTTCACTCTGTGTCTTGGGTTCAATAAAGTCTCATATTAAAACAACGAAAGCTCACCCTCTAGCAGATGAACCAGTCACCACCCGATCATCTTTTCTGTCCCCTTCTCTGAGCTTCCTCACCCTCCAAGCTACATTAGATGTCATTTTCTTATAATATTCTTAAGCATAACTGTCACTCCCATGAGGTTTTAAAATCATCTCTCTTGTACACCCACCCCACCCCGGAAGGACAGCTGCCTGAGGGTAGGTCTTATTTTCCTTTGTAACCCCAACACAGCAAATGCTTGATGAAAGTTTGATGAGTTTACCAATTCATCACATTTTCTAAATAAGTCTTAATCAAACCAGTGTTTCACTTAGCTGGAATCCAAATCCCTCAGTCTGATCAGACTCCCAGACCAATCCATGGGTGAGGCCTCGGCATCTATATTTTTTTAAATTTGCCAGAGGATTCTGCTATATCCAGAGTTGAGTGGTGGGCCTAATGTCAAGTCTTCTTCTAGTGTGGTGGTACCCAAATGTGATACCCAGGCCAGTATCATTGGTGTAACCTATGATCTCATTAGGAATGCAAATTCTGGGGCCCCACCTGACATCCACTGAATCAGAAACTCTGGAGGTAGCCCCAGCAACTTTTTATGAATTAGGCCTCCACGTGATTGACATACACTCAAGTTGGAGACCCACAGCTAAAGCATGAGCCTCTCACTGGCCCAGGTTAGAGCTACGTCCCAGCTTTGAGAATGGACCACTTCCACCTCTCAGCCTGCACAGATGCCCGGATGACAGCACTGAAAGCCCACTTAGCTCCACACTCTCCTCCAGCACTACTCAGTGAACTGCCTCCTTCAGCTCCCCCAACCCCAGGTACACTCTGTCCCAAATCTCATGCTAGGCTGCATCATGAAAAGGACCTGGGAGCCTTCTGAAATTTCACAATTTCAGTTCTGCACAGCATATTCTTTTAGAGAGACTCCCACGATCCAGGCACTATGTGAGATAGTAATAGATATAAACAGGAATAAGACAGAAAGGCACAATCCATGCCCTCAAAATGGCTCAGAGCCTAATGAGGGAGGCAGACATATAAACAATTACAATGTGTGATGGGTGCACCTGAAGGAAAGTGTTATGTTACACGTATTGGTTCCTGAAATCTAGGAGTTCAAAATCAAGGTGTCAGCAAGACCACAATTCATCTGAAGACTCCAGATCCCTTCTGGCCTATTCCAGCTGCTGGTGGCTCATGACATTTCTTGGCTTGTGGCAGCATAATCCTAATCTCCATTCCTGTCCTCACACATTCCTGAGTGTGCATCTCTGTTCTCTTTTCTTACAGGAATGGTAGTCATGGATCTAGGTCCACTTTAAATCCAAGACGATCTCATGTTGAGATTTTTTTTTTTTTTTGAGAGGGACAGCAAGAGAGGGAGAGAAAGAGAGAATCAATTTTATTTCATTTTCACTTTCGTTGCTCTGATACTTCGTTGCGTAAGCAGTGCTGGGGTTCGAACCTGCATAAACAGGCATGCCAGGCAAGTGCCGTAACCTCTGAGCCACCGCTGCAGCCCTTTGAGATCTTTTGCTAACTACATCTGCAACTCATTTTTCCAAACGACATTCTGAGGTTCTGCCCCAATTCTGACACGAGTTTGGAAAAGACACTGTTCACCCCACTGTACTGAGAACACTGGATTCTATTGCCTTATTCCAGTATTGGTTTCAATTTTAGCACAGAAATTACCTTGGAGGGCTTGTGTAGACAGAGAGCTGGGTCCTATCACCCAGAATGTTGGCTCAGCAGCCTCACCAAGGGGATGACTGAGAATTTGCCTTGACAAATTCCTCAGTGATGCTGATGCTGCCGGTTTAGGTACTGCATCTGGAGGACCACTGACTTAGGCCACAGGGAACCCCTAATTAATCTCAGAGAAGGAAGGGACAAAGACAGAGCTGCTTTTTGATGGACCATGTTGGGATTTGGTAGAGAGAGGTTGGCAGATGAACAAGACCAGAAGCAAGTACAGCAGTCCCATCCTGCAGAGGATGGAAGAGCCTCGGCCTCCCTCCCACCAACCTAAACAGTGACAGTGGGATTGAGAGAGCAGGAAAGACTGAAATGTCAAGCAGACCCGACTTGCCAGTGGATCCACTAAGGGGGGTGAGGGGAAGGACTGGACAATGACTGCTGGCTGTCTAGCCTTTGTGCCCACGTAGACCGTGGTGCATCGCAGGGAGGGAGGCCAGGTGGAGGCTTGCCAAGTGAGAGAGGAAGCTCAGCGTTGCACTCTGTTGAGAGTGAGACGTCTCACCTGGGTATAATGCCCAACAGGTTGTCTGAAACTCAAGAGAGAAGTCTGGGCCTGAGGTCATTGGGGAAGTATGAACTCAGTTCTTTTCACTTATTCATTATTTGAACAACTGGTATGCTTTGATTACAAACAGCACAGTACCTGACCAACAGTGGCTTAAATGACAAAGACATTTGTGATCCCTAACAGGAAGTCTAAAAAGAGATGGCCCCCTACTTGCTTCTGCACTTCACTCACATCATTAAGGATCCAAGCTGTGCCTGCCTGTCCATTCTGCCACCCTCCATATGTGGGCAGCGTCTCCCTTCATGGGTGCAGGATGGTGATCTCATGCGATACTCGCACACAAGAAGGAAGAGGATGGAGGGAGAAGTGTGCTTCTCCTCACGCACCACGCCCCAGGCAGTGAGGAAAATGTTCAAGCAAGCCTCCCTTTCCATCGCCCTGGCCAGAACTGCTCAAAAGACCAACCCCAGACTAGCAAAGGGAAAGGAGAGAGCCAGGACCCATGATTAATTCCAGAGCTGAGAACAACGTTTCCCTATTTTGGCCACATCCTCTTTTGCTGAGTATGAGCTCTTGCTTTTGCTTTTCAATAGTGGGGGAGGCAAAGGTGACAGGTGGAAGGGGAGACTGGCCATAGATAGTTCAGGAGCCACCTAGCTCCAGCTTAGCAACTTCAAGGTGGGGACAGCCATCCCTTGGCATCTATGAAGGACTGGCTCCAGGACCACCCCACCCGGTGCCAAACCCACAGGTGCTCAAGGCCCTTATATAAAATAGCTTGGTGTTGGCATATAACATGCATTTCCTCCTGTACACTTCTAATCATCTCCAGATTAATGCCTAGATAACACCTAATGCTGTGTAGTTATTCCCTACTGTTTCAGAAGTAATAAGAAAAACATCTGTACAGGTTCTGTGCATACTCAACCTTCCCTTTCCACATATTTTTAATTAGTGGTTGATTGGATCTGCAGAAGGAAAGTCCATGAAGATTAAAGGCTGACTTTATCTTCTTTCTTTCAGAATCTACATATTCAGAAAAGAATTCTGGTTGGCTCAGGTCATATTCCTACCCCTTGGATGATCCCTGCTCAAGGTCGATTTTACCTGTCCTTGGGGGATGGGGATATTACCTTGTCATTGCTGATTTCTTTCTTTTCTTTTCTTTTTTTGTGCTAGCGATTGAACCCAGGGTGCTTTACCACTAAGCCACATTCCCAGCCTTTTTTGTTTTTTATTTTGAGACAGGGTCTTGCTGTTACCTAGGGCCTTGCTAAATTGTTGAGGCCGACTTTGAACTTGCAATCCTCCTGCTTCAGCCTCCCAAACCGCTGGGATTACAGGCATGTACCACCAGGCCCAGCCTGTCATTACTGATTTCTTATAACTATTATTTTTATTAACATTATTTCTACTCCCACTGCTAATACTAACACTTTGGGAAGACCAAAAGAGAATGGAGCCTTAAGAATCTGATGGAAAGGAAATGAAACTATTCACCTTTCAGATGGCAGGGACTTGGACATCTACAGTGGGGATTGGAAAGGAGATAAAATGTTAGAACAATTTTTAAAGAAAGAATTCATGGATTTGGATCCAATGCATATTTAAACTCTCTTACCAGGGGGAAATAATAACATTCATTGTTTTGATACTGATTGAGACAGGAATTTGCTCAAAGCAAATTTAGCTATTTCGCCTCGCTTCCTTCTCTGCAAATCAGAACTTGTTCACACACTGTTGCTTACATCTTATTACGAAGCACATTTGATCCCATGAGTCCTCCTCAGCCCTCAACATTTTCTCTTTTCAATTCCATCCGCCCACCTACCGATAGCCCTCAAGAATTCCAGAGTACACAAGTCTCTTTTTTTCCTGTAAATAACGAATCCCACATTTATACTCTTCATTGACTTGGCAAAAGAGAGACTTTGGCAATCTAAGAAGGAAATGGGCCATTCTCTAATGAGAAATGTGCTCCATTTTCTCTAACTCCCCAGGGCTTGACTCCTCTCACAGTGGAGGACCAGCCGCCGTCTCCCTAACAGCAGCCACCTTCCCCTGCAAGCTCACTAGCATATCTGGAAGTTAAACACTCTTCAGAGGCCTCTAACTCCCAAAGCAATCTGTGTCAGCCTCAGAGCAGACAGTCCTTTTCCCCAGACACAAATCTTGTTTCCAGATAATGAATGTTATTCTACCTCTAGCAGAATTTTCAAGTTCTCCAGCCCAACCCAGCACTAGGGCCCTAAAATGAGTCAAATGAGAGCTGTCACATGGCCATGACATCCTGCCAGTGGGGCTGAGCTGCTCACAACAGTCATGATGCAGATGAAGAAGTGGGAGGCAATGACAGGCTTCTCACTTTGCTCTGAACTCAACTCAAATTCTTCCTCCTAGTTGCCTTATCCTGCTACCATCTTTCAGATTTGTCCCCTCGGTTATTTGGGGGGAAAAGAGAGAGAGAGAGAGAGAGAGAGAGAGAGAGAGAGAGAGATGATCCTGGTCCGCTGCTAATCTTCCCTGTTGTGTTACCATAGCAATTCCCTCTCAGTGACGGGAGGCCTTGTCCTTAATCAGTCCCCATGTGTCATTACCCCCAGAAGCTCAGCCTCCACAACACCTTTTAAAGTAACATGTTGACAGAATTAACACAACCATGGGGCCAGGTAAAGACCCTGGGCACACAAGACCTTGGTATTATTAACATTTGGGCCTGGATGATTCTTTGTTGTGAGGGACATGCTAGGCATAGGTTGTCTGGCAGAATCCTTGGTTTCCATCATTAGGTACAGCAGTAGCAATCCCTTATATGTGGCAAGCAAAAATGACTCCAGACGTTGTCACCTGTTTCCTAGGAAGAGAAATTGCTCCTGGTTGATTGAGAGCCACTGCGTTAGACACAGGCCTGAAATGGAAAGGCAGGGTTACAGGGCAAGAGAAATCTCCAAATGTCCTTCCTGCTCTGGGTCTCCACCAGCAGCCACACATTCAGGCCCTGGTGCTCCCTCACGTTGGTTCCCTCTCCTATCCCTGGGGAAAGCCAACAGCCGTCAAAGGTTGGCTCTTGCTCTCCTGTTGAGGACCGCAGCAGCTGAGGCAGTTTCTCTCCCAAAGGCTGTCAGCCCACGCTAACATCTACCTGCCAGGGAAGCAGAGGCTTCCCCGTAAGAGCCCCAGGAGCCGCAGATTTTCCACCCAGAAGAGCAGAGTGGCTCAAAAAAACACTGCTGAAACGGTCCTGCCTTCATCTGTACATCTCTGCTCTGTGCATCTCTCCTCTTCTTGGGGGTTGCCCCCCAAAGGGCTCCTCCATTTGGTGTCCCCACAGAGTTCAGTGTATGGCACCCTGGCCATGTGGCTTACCCTCCTGAGCCTCTTGTCCTTACCTGTAGGAACAATGGGGCCACCACATTAAGGTACCAGAAGCTAACAAGCCATAAAGGTCAGATTTCCTAGCTCCTGCCCAACTCTACTGCCAGCTTTGATAGGTGAAAATCACGCCACCGTGGATAACCCAGAGTAGACAGCCCGAGGATGCTGGTTTTTCTGGAAGTATGACCTAACGATACTAATCCTCATCAAAAGGTGTTAAAATACCAGAATAAAAGCAATCCCAAGTGTAGAAGAAAAGTCTTTCTTCCTTTCTTGCAGTCCTAGAGATTGATCCCTGGGGTTCATGTGTGCTTGGCACCTATATGCATAGTCATTTTTATCTTTTTTAAAATTTTGATACAGAGTCTTGCTAAGTGGTGGAGGCTGGCCTGAAACTTAGAGTCCTCCTACCTCAGCCTCCTGAGTAGCTGGGATTACAGGCAAGCACCACCATTCCAGCTGAGAAAAGTCATTTTTTTTAATCTAAAAGGCTTCCCTCGTTTTTAAGAACACATAGTCAACGTGTAAGTCTTGTTGAGCTCCAATCCAAATGGATGTTTTCCTACGTTCAGCCTCATTTGTTAAATAATGCAAACATTCCTACCCATCTCAAACTCTTAATAGTCATATGTGTCACTTTAAAACTGCAAATTTAAAGAAGGTATAATGGCAACAAACAGCTCTAGAACATTCCCAGAACCCCTCTGACTGGGCAGAACTCAGGCTTCCTGATGCACTTTCCCAGCTCTCTGATCCATCCTCAAGATTAGTAGACTTCTAGGGGCTGGAGCAGTGGCTCAGGGGTTGCAGCGTTTGCCTGGCAAGCACCAGGACATGGGTTTGGACCCCAGCACCACATACACAAGTGATGGAGCAATGAAAGCCACATGAAAAACTAAAAAAAGCTGATTCTCTCTCTCTCTCTCTCTTAAAAAAATGATTAATAGACTTCTAATGAATATAAGTGGGAAGAGCTTTGCTCTTATTTGGCATGGTCATGGAGAATCTTAATGAAAATAGAGTGATAGCCACATGGCAAAATAGCAAATGTTCTTATAAGAACAGAGTATACTGAAAAATATTTTTTTCTATGTAGTAGTTTTGCTTTTTGCTCATATAAACACTTCGTTGGATTTGATTTAAAACCAAAAAGAAAAAAAGTAAGACTTTTCATCATACTTTTGTCTTCAAGAAACTATACCCAAGAAACAATCAACTTAATGAAACCAGTATGTCACCATCACCCAAGAGTTGTGTTTAAAAGGTTAATGGCCCCTTGATTCTGCTTCCAATTGGCACATTGGCCTCCACTAACCATGCCTGTAGAAATGTCACCAGGATATTTTCTGGCTCTGAATTCCATGAACTTTAATAGTACAGTACTTTCTATTCATGCTACCTGGCTTCAAAATGCAAATTAGAAACCAGTTAGAGGCAAAAGAACATTGTCCCGAGAGACAGGAGTCTGGGTTTTTCCATAAACAGCTGACTTAATAACCAGACTTTGGTTTCTTAATTTGCAAAGTGAGAGGATTAGAGAGATTTCATATTTCCCAAACTTTAGACTTAAGCATGACTTCCACAATTGTTGCCAAATACATGCACCACCTGTTCGGCTGATGGTTATATTAACTAATGTCTTCTAATCCACTCATTTTTTTAACCACATCAACTTGTCTTTAGAGAAAAGATTATGTTAACATCATAAATGGAAAACTAATGTCCATTGATAACAAAGTACATGAGTAAAAATAAGCAAAAGTATGTATTAAATTCTGGCTCAATTTGACATTGCCAGCTGAAGAGTCAGAATCTGTCACTTGCTCTCTAGTTAAAAAATAAACTGTTAGCATGGGATAGAGCAGAAGGTGACAAAGGCTGTTCTTGCCTCTGTTGCAAGTACTTAACTCTGCCATTATCATATGAAAGCAGCCTCGGACTGAATGTTAATGAATGAGTTGGCTGTTTTCCAATAAACTTTACAAAAAAGAAAGAAAGAAAGAAAGCCTGGCATAGCCCACAGTGTTCTTTACCACCTCCCAGGTGAGAAGAGTAAGAGACTCTCACCAGGCAAAGATGTAGTAAGAAGAATTGAGAGTGAATTTAAAAAGGAATTCCTTTTCCAATCAGGTCCAATGGGCTTTAATGTTTTCAGGGTTCTATGTCACCTATTTGAAAAATCCTGAGTTGAATTTCCACTCTAAGATTCTATGATACGCCTCTTCTCCAGCATCTTGGATAAGTTCTAGATTTCTTAGGTGTGTAAGCAACGGGGAAAGTTCCCAATGGTTTTTGTTAGATCAATGGCTCTCAATCCTAGCTGTATATTAGAACTATCTGGGGTTTTAAAAATGCCCCTGGTACATATCTACCCTCAGAGGTTCTGATTCAGTAGGGCCAAGTTGAGACTCATTCATCTGTGTATTTTAAAGCATCCCAAGTCATTCTAAAGTGCAACCAGGACTGAGAAGCTTCTAATCTCTATCTTGGCTGGCTCATTTCCCCAGAGTCCACTCTTTCCTACACATGTGATTAATTCTAAGAGCCCCAGGTTCTAATTAGCTCAAATCACCCCCCATCTGAGCCCTGTTGTTCCTCCAGGTGGGTCTGTTTGAGCACTGGCACCCTGGTTAAGGTGACTGCTTCTCTTTTCATTCTCTCTTCTTCATCACCCTAGACAGCTTGATGTCATTCCCAGCGAAAGACATCTTGTTAGACACGTTTTCTCTTTCCTTCTTCTGCCCCCACTACTACTACTGACCCCTGACATTGACACAGTCTGGAGCCATGCCAAGATGCAAAGACAAAAGCACATAGCATACACAAAGGAAGATGATTCCTCCTCTCCTGGAGGAAAGAGAGATCCTTGCTCCTGCAGGGGAGAGTCCCTCGTCCATCCAGCCCATGTGCTTGGGACTGACAGCATAGAGCCCCGTTCTCCTCCATTAATGCATAAACACTGACCCTGTGCCTACTGCATGCCACGCACTGTGCTAACTGGGGCTATATGACAACCAAGGTGATATGAATCCTGCCCCCAAGAGGATGACAGTCCAGGAAGAGACTGTTGAATAAGCACAATAATATATCTTAATGGAATCAGACAGAAATCCCTGAAGTGGAGTGCAAGCACAAAAGCAAAAGTCAGTGGTATGCTGGAAAGTGGCTCATATTGGCTCTCCAAGCGAAAACCGAAAACTAACTTGTGGTGTTTGCCAACTCTGTGATATAAACACTTCAACCACGACTGATTGCAAATTGACAACATAATCTCGCTGATCCCAGAATTGGGGAGAGATGTGCAAAATTGGCTCTTGCACACCTGCAAAGTCCACTCTAGGTAGGGGGATGAACCATCGTGGTTTACCTAGAACTGTTCCAGTTTTAGCAGTGAAACTCCCACATTCCAGAAAACTCCTCAGGCCTCAGCTACCAAGGAGTTTGCCACAGTATATAGGAAACTACGCCCATCCTATTGGCTTACACCTCTTCAGTCTTGGAAATGCTTCTGCTAAAATTCAACCCCCTGGCACACTGCAAACTTTAGCTCTAAGGATGAGGTATTTTAGGAAAACAGAACTGGAAAGTTTAGCATGAAGTGGCTCTGAGGACACTTCCTCCTCTTCCATCTGTCCATCTCCATCTCCTACTGCCCCACTTCTTCTGTGAGCCTGTGGAAGGGCAGAAAGGTGAATTCCTCCCCTATCAGCTCCAGGTCATCCCAGTGAAAACCCTGCCCAGCACACTCATGTCACCATATTTAATTTTCTGGAGACTCTGAGGGGGGGTAGGTATTCGTCCCAGTTTACACATGAGAAGCAGAATATAAGATTGCATTTAAATCAGAAGGAACCTTGGGAGCAGCATTTGGTGACACTAACAGTGCCTGTCCTGCATAGTCTTCCCACGGAGAGATAACTGTCCGTTTTTCCTGCAAATGGTGGTAACTGGGTTCATTTTTCATTTTACTTTTTACTTTCTCATCATCAGGAACATCTCAAAGCTATGCAAGAGGTTCTTGTCTTCTCTAGCTAGTGGGTCTTAACTGATGTTTCTATAAAAGACCAGCTTTCTGAGAGTCATACTGAATCTTCTATTATTAAATTTAATGAGGGCTGGGGCGGTGGCTCGCCAGTTACAGCGCTTGCCTAGCATGTGTGAGTACACAGGTTCAAACCCCAGCACCATGTACACAACTAAGTGTCAGAGCCACAAAAGCCATGTGAAAAACTCAATAAAAATTGATTCTCTTTGTCTCTCTCTCTCACACACACTTGCTCTCTCTCTCTCTCTCTCTCTCTCTCTCACTGTCCCTCTCTCTTTAAAAAAAAAATTTAATGAGGAGTTGATGAGAAGCAGGGTTTCTGGATCCTGACTGAGTGGGCGGGACTACCCATTCCATCACTTAGTGGCCACAGGTCTTTGGGCAAGCTATCAAGCTCACTGTGTCTCTGTCTTTTCATCTGCACAATAGCAGGTTATATAACATCTACCGCATAGGGTTGTTGTGAGTATTAAATGAATTATTACACATAAATTGTCTAGACCAGTGCCCAGCATATAATAAGTGCTCTATATTTTGCTGACATTCACAATTTTAAGGGTTCCCCTCAAATTTCTCTTAGTCTTTTAGCTCCTGCCACTACTCATGTGTAAATACAAAGTGATTTCCAATTTAAGATGAAATTCTGTAATCAGTCATTTTGAGTTTACTATGGTTTTAAAGGGTTTTAAAGTCATCACATGAAGCACCATGAAAGGGACTCATTGACATTGGGAAATAGGTGGAGACAGGAGGAAGTCATTGAAAATTATATTCGGTGCTCGCTCCCTGTACCCAGTATCTGCCACACACTCTGAATGTCCTCCTCATGACAATACATAAGAAGTAGACATTAGCATCACCATCTTTCAGATGGGAAAACAGATTAATAGGAAAGACAGCTCCATTCCTAGTCAAGGGTAGATGCCTGTGAGACAGGAGGGGAGCATATGTGATCACAAAGGAGTCCCTTCCCCAGACTGGACCTCCATTTCCCCCACTCTATAATGTTCCCAAAGTCTATACAAAGCAAGTTTATGATGGAATATTATTCAGCCTGAACAAACAGAAATCCTTCCTCTGGTGTTGGTCTGGATGAACCTGGAGGACTTCATGCTAAATCAAATAAGCCAGGCCCAGGACAAATACTACATAATTCCTCTAACACAAGATGCAAACTCGCAGAAGTAGCCATAGAAGTAGCCAGGAGTTTAGAGGGAGCCGTGGAAGGAGAAATGTGGAGTTAAGTGGTAGAGTTGTTTGGTTCCATCATGCTAGATGAATTAATTCCAGAGATCTCTGTACAACATGTTCTCTCTGGTCAACAACACTCATCTGTGCCCTTAAAATTTTGTAAAGAGGGTAGAGCTCATGATAAGTGCTATCTCCACACACAACGTATGAAGGGACACACAGAAGCTTTGGGAGGTGATGGTGTCTATGATCTTGATATGGTGATGGTTTCATGGGTATATGCATATATCCAAATGCACCAAATTGAATTCACTAAATATGTGCAGTCCATTATCTACTAAGTTTATCTCGATAAAGCTGTTTAGGTATTTTTCAGGAATTTTGTTTCAGAAAAAGTGTGCTAGGTAATTCAGCCAGGATTGTCGACATTGACTCCAGGTGCAATGGCCTTGCAGTGGCAGTGGTAACAGGTAGAACTGAGAATTCGGGCACACCCAAGCCTGCCCCAGCACAACCTTTACCTGCTTCCCTTCACTCCTGCTCAGTAGACCCTGCCTGGTTCTACTGCTGGCCCTTTCCTCAATCGCCTTGGCCTCCTCTTATTTCATGCCAGCCTAAACAGCAGTTCTCTGTAGATCAGTGTACAGCAAGCCCTCTTCCATCTGCTCCCCAGCACTTCCTGAGAGCCCTTTTGGCTCAGAGCCTGGATTCCAGGCAACTACTCTCAAATATTTACTGAGCTGAGCACAGTAAGTCAGGGCTTCTGAGGAACCGCACTGGAAATATTAGACCATCCAAGTGCCACTCCCATTCCATTTTTGATAATACTTCAGAGTTGACAAATGACCCTTACATCCTGATGTCACCGGGCATCCCACCTCCTACGTGCCACCAAAAGAGTGCTCAGTGTAATCCTCACCAGGGTACCTCATTCCAAACACACCTGCAGTAAACGACACGCTATGCCAGGAACAGGTGCATCTGCACCTTAAAGATGAGACAACTGAGGCTCAGAGAGAAGGGTCAGCCCAGCAGGGATCACACACCAGCAATAACTGAACACAGTAGATGGGACCCGCAAGTCTAAGCCAACGTCGCCTTCGGGTGCAATCATGTTTGTAAGGCAGCAGCACCATGACAAGTCCCTGGAAGCACATGAGCACACAAACTCCGAAAGCATCATGCTGTCGACCCTCTGAGCATGTCTGTCCCTTGCTTCTGTACCTCCCTTTTCATTTTTTGCTTGACTAACTGCTACTGGTCTTTCAAATACCAGTGCAAATGTCTCCCTCTCCATGAAAATTCCTTTCTTGTTTCAGTTATTTGCACCCAAAGTGCTTACTGTATCTCGATGCAATCATTATTTCCCTGGGGACAAGGACTGTGCTTCATGGACCACTGTGTCCCCCTCACTCAGGATAGTGCTTAGTACACAACAGCTCTGCAATACTTGTTCATGGAATGGAAGAGAGGAGGGAGGAAGTAAAAGAGAAAGGAGGAGGAGAAGGACCAACAGGGGAAGGAAGCATTGAGAGGAGAGCTTAATTTGCCTGCAGCATATTTTTAGTGAATTCAGAAGCCAGTACATTCCGAGTTTCCAGTCTTGATGCTATCCAAATGGAAAATCAGGATGCGAGAACTGAGCAGCATGAGTGTACTTTAGTGTCCTAGCCAGTGTCCTAGAAACTCTGGTTACTACATAATACATAGAGCAACCAATACGTAAACCATTTCCCTCAGCAAACTCCTTCACAAACTCCACCCCCAGAGTTGGCTGCAACCTGGAAGAAGGTTTTTCTAGAATGTTCCATTTTGACTTCTTGGACTGGGAACAGGACTGGACAGAGGGCCTTTGGTTAGGTGTCTATCTTGCATTCTGGCCATCTGGACAGGGACACCAGGGACTTGGTCCAGGAGCACACTTCCCCCAGGGTAGTCACTGTACTGCATCAGGGACCTCCTGTGTCATCTTCTAGAGCAGGTGTTCTAGCATTCTTTCTGCCCCAGGTGACACTGCTCTCGCTAGGATCACAGTTATCTCAGTGTGTTTTCCATGCGTCCCCCGCCTCAAGAACAATGGGTCTCACACTCCCTAGCTTTGGGTGGAAACACCCAAACTCAGGGGATGTGTCATACTAGAGGAATAAACTCCAAGACAGAGTCCCAGCTAGTCAACCTGGGGGCTCTGCTAGGCTGGCACTGCTTGCTCCCATTCTGAGCTGTTGTGGATGGTTGACACGCACCTCCTGAAAGATCCTGAGTCCCATGAGATGTGAATTCTCACGCTTGTCAAAAGAGACAGATAGCAAGGTGTGGCATTTGGGCTTCATCCCAGGCCACCGGGCTCTCTAGCCAGAATCTTTAACCCCTTTACTGTTCTGTGTACAATATGTGCCTGGAACCCGGGATCCAAGCTGGGGGTGATAGAGGGAGAAAAGGATTCTTAGAATGCCCTTTACAAGATGAAAAGTTCTGAAGCAGAAGGACCTCAAGAGATCCCATTCATTACTGGTCTGCTTTCTGCAAATACAGTTTTACTTTTATTAAGAACATGCTCTGCTAGGCTTCATTTTAGATGCTTGGCATAAATGACTTGATTTAAATCCTCATAAGAGGCCTACAAGGTAGGTAGGCACTGTTATTATCCCCATTTACCAGGAGGAAACTGTGGCACAGAAAGGTTCTATAATTTGCCCAAAGACACACAGCTAATAAGCAGTCATGCTGGGATTCAAATTCAGCCTAACTCGAAAACCTTATTCTTAAATTTGACTGCTATGTTGTCCATGTTTACCTGTTATAAATTATGATACGATATTGTTTGGGGCATTGTGAGATGTATAGATAAATAGCCAAATAGATAAGCAAATTTGGAACATTTCTAGCTAGCTTCTAAACTTCTTAAATTAAAATGTGCAGAATAAAAATTCTATATATTTATACATTATATATGTATCTTCTATGAACATTCGTAAATATCATTGTAAGACAAAAAACCAAGCGATGTCCAAGAGAAGAAGGGAAAGACTAGTATTCATGCAACTCCATATGAACCTGGCCCTTGCAATGTTATGCAGGCCCTGCAAAGTGGACTTTGTCCCCATTTGCTGATGAGGAAATACTGACCACAGGTTAATAGCTCAAGTTCACAAGGCTGCTAAGGGGCAGAGCACATTGAAAGCAGAATTCCTAGGAGCTCAAAACCCAGACTTTCACAACCATTGCTTTTGGCATCTAATTTCTTGTACCGTCTTTGTTTCCGGAGTTTCGGTGCAAATGATGTTTAAACAAACAAGTCCAGCACAGGCCTGTAGCCCGGCCGTTGCGTGCCTCAAGGTCGAAAGCAAGCGTCTTCTCCATGTATTCACCTAAGTGCCTGACCTGGTGCTGGAGTCCCCAGCATGGCCCCTCCGTACCTGACTCAGATTCCCACTTCAGTTCTGCCCAGTGGCTTCGGGTTTCCAAACTAAACCTCCTGATTGGCAAGCAGGCCCATGGCCCCAGTCAGCTGCCAATCCTGCCAACAATGGACAATGGGTGTGGAATGTGGCCCCCTACAGATCCAGAGAAGCGCTCTCCCAGCTCCTCTGAAGGAGCCGCAGGACACCCTTGCGTGGACACAGGTGTCACCAGATGAATACACCCATTGAGCAGGCAGCCACAGCCACACAGAGGGGAAGGTTCCAGGCAGTTCTCTCTGTCTCATTTCTAAATCAGCATATCACAGGGTTCCTTTGCTCCAACACCACATGTCCTTCCGTTACAAGAACAAGACTGTGTTCTCTTCTCAAGCGGATTAGGAAGGACGACCAACACAACCAACAACACGACCTACAAGGAGCCAGGGGCCTGTGACCTCAGCCTGCCCTGCTGCCGGCAGTGCCTCTGACATAGACTCCTGCCCCCTTCTTGCCAAGCAGAACAGATTTAAGTCTCAACATCATCTTCACTCTTAGTACTCAGATCAGCACCCACCTTCTGCGTCCCCCAAACCAAATGCCCCTGGCTGACTGAACTTTTGACCTTGAGTAAGCAAACTAGACAAGTTCAGAGGGTCCTTTTCCCACTTCTCAGCTCCTACGGCTCTATGATATTTGGATCATGGAACAACCTTACTAAAACAGGAAGGGGAGGAGGGCCAGGAATGTCATTTTCTATCTGCCAGAATCAGAAAATCCTGGTTCAGCCATGGCTCCAACCCAGACATTGCTTGGCTGGGGATCTCAGACAAGCCTACACCTGGCTGCTGCAAACCTCACTGCTGCTTTGTGCAGAGGAAAAGGTGCCCTTGTGCGGGGAAGCAGCGCTGCCAGCTGCCGTTGGCTAGTGCGACCCCAGGCCTCAGTGCGCTCAGGCAATGCATAGACCACTCCGCCACCTCCACAGCCTGTGTGTTTCCCATGTCTGTGAAGGGGGACGGGTGCCCAGGGTTCCACCGCATCCCTGCCCTGAGCAGACCAACATGACCCACAGAACAGCTCATGAGAGTCTGGGCCCCCCTTCTGGGCCCCTCCATCATACTTGTGATGAAAAGCAAAGACCCCAGGGACTCTTCTTCTTCTTTTTTTTTTTAGTTATTGGTTTTTTTTAGGTATACATGATATGAGCATATGCAATAACATCATTATAAAAGCAGAGTTTAACTTGTTCTAATTCAGTCTCCAGTTTTTCCCCTTCCTCTCCATTCCTCTCACCCCCTGTTCTTTTCTGATACACATGAACAATAGAATAGACATTAACATAATTAAAATCGCTTAGAGTATGCCTTGAATTAACTCAGTCCCCAGTCTTTCCCCTCCTCCTCCTCTTACCCCCTGTTCTTTCTAGATGCACTTGCCAATAGAATAAACATTGACATTTTTATAAAATCATGCGGTATAACTTATTTTCCAGGGACTCTTCTGAGATTTCCACTCCCACCCTCTCTAGAGTTTGCTGGAAAGCAGGGTGGACCTCATAGGTGCACAGCTTGTACAGCCTTGTGCTCAGTTTAATGTTCTGATGTCACCTTGTTGAAATTCTGAATTTTTGAGCAAGGGGTCCTAAACTTTCCCTCTGCACTGAGCTCTGCAAATGCTATAGCTGGGTCTACCAACAAGACTTCCAAGGCACCAAATAGCTTTCTCACACCCCACAAAAGTTCTGGATAAGGAAAGTGGGATATGTCACCCCTTGTTTGAATGCAAGGCCTCTGACATGCTGGAGTGTGGGGCAGGGTAGTGGGCTGGGTAGGGCACGTGCTTCAGTTGGTCAATTGAGCTGGATGTAACTCTGCCTCCTGCAAGACCTCAGACGAAATCCTGCACCCATCTGAGCCCCCAGGTCTCCTTGCCTATACAGTAGACCACTCATGCTTATCTTCCCTATGAATAATAAAAAATTTTATAAATTGCCGGATACAGGGCAGGTGTTCAAAAATTGTCAGCTCCCCTCCAAGCTTGTTTCAGGAATAGATGCCTCAAGATGGGCAATGCCAGACACGCTTGTAATACCAGACCCTCGGGAGGCTGAGGCAGGAGATCAGTTCAAGGCCAGCCTCGGCAACTTAGCGAGGCCCTAAGCAACTTAGTGAGACCCTGCCTCAAAATGAAAAATAAAAATGGGCTGGGGATGTGGTTTAGTGTTTAAACACTCCTGGATTTAATCTCTGGGCCAAAAAAAAAAAAAAAATGGTCACATTCCAAAAGGCAGGAAGGTAATTGGTGGCCCTGTAGATCCTCTTGGCTTTAGGAGCCCATGATTCTCTGTTAACCAAGACCTCCCCCAGACCGTGTTTATTAGTCAGGACACTTTGAGCTGCAAGGGCAGAAATCCAACTCCTATCAACTTAGTGAAAGGGTAAAGTTGTTTGTTAAGGAAACTAGAAAGTGCGAGGACCCCTTTCTGTACATACCCACTTCTCTCCCAAGACGGCTGCCAGCAGGCTAGATTCGCAGCCTCTCAAGCCCAGTGATGAGACACATAACTCTCCCATTATATTAACTAAGGGAAAACTAATGGATCCTGCGAGGACTACATCCCCACTTCTGAACCAATCACAATTGCTGGCACGGCAGGGCGTGTTACCACAGTGGTGAGGAGGGCTGGACCACAGGGTTCAAGCTCAGGACTCACAGCTCAGTGAAACCACATAAATGGGGGAGGAGGCAGCCCCCAAAGAAAAGCTGACGTCTGGCAGATAAATGCAACACCTCCCTCTAGGAGCCAAAGGAAATGAAAGGAGGGAGGGCCGAGGCAGGGTGGTTCCAGAACACGTGTTTACACCAGCCTTCGGTGCAGGATGGAACTACGTGCATACTTGTGGCCTCACAGAGGAAAGGAAAATCAAACTACTGAGAAAACTCAGGGTGTGCTCAAGGATGCTGGCAGCATAACTGCAATTAACCCCACATCTTTAAATGTTTAATACTGATGCATATATTTTTATGGTAATCTACTTAAGCAAGCAAAACTGGTTTGCCAGTTCAGGGCTAATAAAAAATTTTTTTAATTCACTTTAAGTAAAAATAAAGTAGGTTAGTCAGAAAAAAATAATGATGATATTGACATAGTAACTGTGGACACATTAATGCTTGTATTATGCAAAAGACTCAAGTGTGGGATACAGCTCAGCACATAAGCAGGATTTTTGTCTCTCTAGGGAGCACTAAAAGCCAAAACCTACATTCTTATTGGTTCTTGTAATACACTACTGACAAACTAAATGTATTCACCTCATTGTATGGATGCCAAGGATCCAGATGACTCTGTAGTAAGATCCTCCAAAGCTTAGCTTCTGCCAGGCAAAACCTGTTCCCTAGATATGCTTGTGTCTTGTGACAAAAGCTGAGAACAGCACTCTAGGACATTGGCCTACTATGTTATTCCCTGTTTCAGAGACAGACACACAAAGAGGGGGTTGATAGGAAAATTGCTTTCACAAAGTTGGTGAGGACTATTGTCCTTGAGAACAGAAGGGTCTATTCTTCAGTGGGCACCCAAGGCCAGCTGGCCTCAAGGAGTACCAGCCATCTCTCCAGGGCCATAGCTCCCCCAACTGATTTCCACATTACCCTTGTGTATCGTGGCAGCTGCTGACTTGTTTGGATGACAGCTTGGTCCTCCAGTTAGCAACCAATTTCAGCCACAGAAAGTTTTCAGATGTCTATATTATCCGCTCACCTTTTGAATTATTTTTCTGCAGGCCAAAGAGAGAAGTCATGAGGGTTTCGATGTGGATCAAGATGTCAAAAAGCTGTACAAAGCCCACAAAGGAGCAGGTATGAGATATATTTTGTTTGCTAATTTATTTTGGAAGTTGATTCAACTTGATCTCATGAGCAACTTTCCCACAATAGTGAGAAAATAACCAAGCTGATCACTTCTAATGATCTCTCTATTCAAATTCCCAAAGTTATAATCAGATCCTGTAACTTCTCAGGATCCTATATAATGGTTGGAAGTTTAACATCATGACATTTAATTTGACCTTGAGTGAGGGAAACTTCATGAGAAGTGCAGTTTGTGCGATCGTACTGTCGTCTAAATTCCTCTGACCGCTTTCATGGGAGGTGATGGGGCTATCAGGTCTGATGGGAGCTGGATTAGGGGTGTGGGCAGAGCACAGAGAAGAGGCCTGAGTGACTGCGAAGCAGTGGCCACAGTTGAGCATCCCAGGGTCAAAACTGGAAAAGGGGTGTGCACAGTGCAGGAGAAAGGAAAATCCGGGACCTGCCTGGGGTGAAGGAGAGAGCACCTGGCCCAAAGCCTTGGAGAAAAGCGCTGAGACCCAAAGAGTCCTCTGCTGAAATAAGGCACTGGCCCAGGAGCCTGGAAGGAGAAATCCACCTCACAGCAAAAGGGTTTGCCTTGAACCAGAAGGGAGAGAGGAAAGGAGCTGAGGTCGACAGCTGGAGGAGATGCAGAAATTAAAGCCAACGCACGGAAACTGGCTACTGCTCCGTGAGCGGGAGGCGAGGCTGTCTGCTAAAGAGAGCGGTTGACGTGGAACATGGAGCCTGAGTCATGGTTTGGGATACCCTTGAGTAGCAAGCAAGGTGGAGATGACCAGGAAGACTGCTGGTCCCTCACCCCACTGTGTGATTTTCTCCTCCGGCCTGAGAGAGCAGGACAAGAGAAATGGATGTTAGATTGACCTTGGCTTTGCTGATGAGGGATTCCAGAAGAACGGCAAGTGGGGGCATTGAAAGGAAGAGTACACTCAAGGGACAAGAGTAGACTGGATTTCCTGGATCCTCTGTTTTACATTTATTGGGAAATTTTTAAGTTTTAAGATACTTTATATACAAAATCTCATTAAGTTATCCTCATTTCAAAAAATCCATTTTTCAGATGAGGAAATGAAGGCCCTGACAAGTTACAACCAAAACCCCAAATCACCAAGTCAGTTCTACCCCAGCGGTGGGTTGACCCCATGCCTGTCACTCACTCCAGATGTCACCGACACATAGACATTATAGTTAGTCTACCCCTGCCACATGACTGCACTACCAGAGGATGAGGACGACCTGAGAAGTCCTTGCTCAGGACCATGAACAGCTGGCAGGAGCCCTTGGTGTCCCCTGGCATTTTAGTTTTCTTATTGCAATATAATTCACATACCCTCTTCACTCTTTTGCAGCATATAATTCAGCGGGTTTTAGTATATTCACAGAGTTGTGCAACCATCACCACTAAACCCGAACATATTCATCACCCCCAAAAGAGTCCAAACCCAATAGCAGTCCCTTCCCTTCCTCCCGCCTTCAGCCCCAGGCAATCACTAACACACCACCCGTCTCTAAAGATTTGCCTGGTTTGCTGCTTCATATACACAGAATCATACAACACATGGCCTTCTGTATCTGGCTTCTTTTACTTGGCATCATGGTTTTGCAAAAACAAGCAATAGATTTGTACTTAGAAGGAAATTAGTGGAGATTTACTTGCCTAGGAATGGCTGTTGTGGTAGAATAAATATGGCCATAAATTTTTGTGTGTGACTCCAGAAGGGAAAAACTCAGGATCCACTGTGGAAGGTTCTAAATGGACATACTTGGTTTCAATACGAGGAACAGTCTGCCTTGCCTAAGGAATGTTGAGAAGTCCTGAGAAGTTGGGGTTGGAGAAACTCCGGTAGGAAAGAGGTGAAGGGATTGAATAAATCAGAAAGAGATGGGGGAAAGAAGAGAGAGGGAGGGAGAGAGATGAGAGGCAAAAGGAGTAGGGGTGAGAGAAGAGGGATGGAGGGAGAGAGGAAGAGAGTACGCACACTGGCAGTGAAAGATGACCAAAAAAATTACTTGGTTCGAGATGCATCCACAGAAAGCTCAGAGGAAGCTGCTCCTTGCTCACAGGCTAAGTTTGTATTAGGACAGCTGTCGGAAGCAGACGTCGCATGGAAGCAGCAGGATGTTTATGACTGAGTTTTGCTGAGTGGTGTGGACTCTTTGGTACTTTCCAGGCAGGGGAAGCTTCCCTGCTGCTCTTGGTGAGGTCCTGACACCTGATCTGGGGATGGAGACTAAGTGTGTGACTAATAATAGTCCCCACTCTTACCCACCGCAAAAGCTCAGTGCAGTGTGCACAGTGAGCACCCAGCCACCACTGCCTTTGTCAGCTGCTTCCCTCAGTCTTCTCAGGCCTCCAGCCGCTCTCCTGCCCCAGGCCCAGGCACCACACCTACCACCAGACTCTTCCCAGACCTGCTCTTGATGCTCATGCCGGGAGGGTTCTCCTAAAGTGGAAGCCTCAACCCTGCGTGTGTGTGGACCAAGAGGGGCCCTGGAGGTAATCGCTGCCAGAGATGATCTGGTCCACAGCTTCTCAGCTCTCAGGGGCATCAGAGTCATCTGGGTCTTGATGGAGTGTGGGGACAGGCAGAACTCCCATTGTCATTTCAAGTAGGCCTCCAGAAGATGGCCATGATGCAGGTCCTGGGGTCAAGGCCAGGTCCTTCTGAGATGCACAGCGGTTATGCAACACTGCTCAGCCACAGAGGAGCAGAACCAGGCCCTCTCTGCCCAGCACTTTCCACACGTCAGGCATGGGAATGAACTTCAGCCCCTGCTCTGTCACTTACTGGTGCCATGTGACTTCAGCTTTATCATCTACAAAATGGTGTAACCAGGCCCTTGTTGTGTGTGAGTCTCCTCCTTCTGTACCATACGCTCAGCTCCTGTTAGACCAGTCTGAGCACCGAGTAGGTCACCCTGTTCTCCATCACTGAGGGACCCCAGACACAGCCACCCTGGACCTGTGAACATGACCTGATTTGGGAAAAGGGCCTTTGTGGATGTAATGAAGTTAAAGATCCTAAAAAGAGATCATCCCAGATTGCCCAGGTGTACACCAAATCCCATGATGAGTTCTTTAAGGAAGAGAGAAGAGAAGATGCCCAGGGACAGTGAAGACGGAGGCAGATGGAGTGATGTGACCACAAACCAAACACCACAAAGGATTGACAGCTGCCAGAGAGGACAGGAATAGATCCCACTCAGTGCCTCCCAAGGGGCTGTGCCCATCTAACACTATGATTTCAGACTTGCAGCTTACAGGACGGTTAAGGAATGGAGTGTGCGGATTTTCTGTTTGTTGTTGGTTTGTGTGGGCTATTTTTTGTTTTATTTTGTTTTGTTTTGGTACCAGGAATTGCACCCAGGGAAGCTGTACCCCTGAGCTATATCCTAGTCCTTTTCATTTTGAGACTGGATCTCGCTAAATTGCCAAGGCTGGCCTTGTCCTTGTGATCCTAATGCCTCAGCCTCCCAAGTCTCCTGAATTATATATAGGCACGCACCACGGTGCGCAGCAGTTGATACAGCCACCTCAGGAAACTAACACAGATAACAGGTGAAAGGCGGTGATCTGCTCAAGCAGGCCGGATTCTGCCCTGTGTGTTACCTCATCTGTCTTCCCTGCATCCCCTTTTCCAAGAAGAAATGAGAGGCCACACAGCCCTGTGGTTGAGGACAGGGACCAGCTCTCAGGCACCAGAAATGGGCCTGCAGCCTCCTGGACTCAGCAGGGCAGGCTGGGGCTGGCATTTGAAGCCTGATGGGAAAGCTGAGCTCTGTCACCAGCTTAGACTGTTTATCTGGCACACAGGCCCCTGGGGCCTTCAAACTCTGTGGCCTCCATCCTGGTGAAACAGAAACCCTGCTCTGCATCTTCCCAGAAAAATGCTGGGAAAGCAAACCGCGTAGAACCCTGGGCACTTCCTGAGGCTGATTATCAACCCAGCTGTGACCGCCACCATGTAATTACCTTCCGTGCCCAACACTCAGGAGAGGCGAGGGTCCTTCTTTTCTCAGTTTCTAAAAAGTCTTTCCCAGAACCAGTGGGGTCCAGCCCTGGTGCCTCACACCAGTGTAAATGTTTACAGGAAATTGTTCGGCAGCACCAACTGCTTATGCGACACAGGTATTGTGAAATGCAGAATGAGGTCACCTTTCAGCAAATCGGCTGCTCGGTTGAGTGCTTCAAAAAGCTCCCAGGATGAACCTGAGACTGGGGCTTTAGGGCTTGAGGGAAAGTTCAGGCCAGTTCAGAGCTACCCCAGGACTGACCTGCTCCGTGGTCCCCCTTGCTGAAAAGCATTCCAGGAAAGAAAGTCTATAGAGAACCTTGGTTTTTTAAAATACTGACTCCGTTTTCCCCCATCATGCCGACGTGGGCTGCCCCTGGCCTTGGAGTAGTGAAGGCTTTCTCCTGGTCTTGGCTGCACGCAGCCCAGCAGAGTGTCACACGCAACTTCCACCAGCGTGGAGACGAGGTTTGGTCATAATGCGCTGCAAAACTCTTCATCCCCTCACTCCTGTTCGCACGCATTCCTTCTGTAAGGCATCTGATGAACACTGTGTGAGCCTTTCGTGTGTGTGTGTGTGTGTGTGTGTGTGTGTAGAACACAACACCCCGTCGCATGGCGGAGAGAGCAAGAACAGGCCGTGTGAGGGACGCATCCATCAGAGAAGCCAACGGAGCCTCTCGTTAGGAGCTACTCCCCAGGGCCCCACAGGCTCCACTGGAGAGTAACTACTCCCCAGGGCCCCACAGGCTCCACTGGAGAGTAACTACTCCCCAGGGCCCCACAGGCTCCACTGGAGA
Source organism: Aplodontia rufa (assembly GCA_004027875.1). Classification (NCBI taxonomy): domain Eukaryota; kingdom Metazoa; phylum Chordata; class Mammalia; order Rodentia; family Aplodontiidae; genus Aplodontia; species Aplodontia rufa. The sequence goes on from PVKS010004587.1 coordinate 68,016, forward strand.
GTAACTACTCCCCAGGGCCCCACAGGCTCCACTGGAGAGTAACTACTCCCCAGGGCCCCACAGGCTCCACTGGAGAGTAACTCCAAGGGGCCTACACTGAACAGCTGTAAGCAGCAGAGAGCAGGCCGATTTGTACTTCAGAAAGACCCTTCGGGGCTCAGGGAATGCTGACTGGAAAAGGGCAGAGCAAGTCAGTCCCCCCAGTGTGGGCAGTGCCAGAGTTCTTCTGGGCAATGTGGTGGAGGTGACAACGGAGTAGAATGGATCTGAGAGAACCAACGACATGGAAAAGGGAGGCTTCAGACCCACTAATGGGGTGAAGGAAAAGAGGGAGTCGAGGATGAGCCTCCAGGTTCCTACCAGCCCAACAGAGTGCATGGACCACGCGGAGGCAGGGATGGCACTGAGGTGCCCAGGTCCTTGGCATGGACACGAAGAAGCAGCCCAAATGGAGGGAGATCTCAGTGGACCCAAGTGGTGTTTATGAGAAAAACAAATCCCTTTTGACATGAGAGTTCTGGCACTTGGAAATTTAAAAATTAATCTTAATATCACAGAGTAAGTAACTGGATACACTTCACATAGTGAAGCCCTGGGAGGAAATGAAGAGGAACAACGTAAAGAAGAGGGTTAGTGCTGAACCAGAATGAGGCAAGCAATTATCACCTGCTATTATTGCAAGTAAACTCATTCTAGCATTTTCTATTTCTCCTGTTGGAATCAAAAAGCTAAATCTCCCCAGAATTAAAGAGGTAGAAATAATCCTTGAGATGAAGTGAATGGTTCAAGAACAAAAAGCTGTGGCCCTGCCAGTACGGGAAAACTCTAACTCCTGGGCCAGGCCTCGAAGTCCCTGCTGTGCCTTTCTAAAGATGATTTGGAGGGCTGACGCGAGAGGAGGCAAGGGTAAAACACCTCAAGCTTTGGCTGGCTCTGTTTCTCTCCTTCCCCTTTTCCAGTCAGGTCCTCTCTGTCCCTTGCCCACTCCTAGGGCCCAGGTTTTTTCCTGCTGTCAACCTGCCAATCAAAACATACCAGCCCACCCAGCAATACGGCCTTCCCAGGCTCAGTCCCCAGTGTGAGAATGCCCACCTGTTGAGCTTCCCAACCCTCCCTTCAGAAGTCATGAGCACACACACCACAGGCCGCAGATGGTGAGGGTCAGACTAGCCACCAGCCACTGCAAGAGCCTCCAAACTCAGGGCTGTGACAGAGGTTTTAAGGTTCTTCTCTTGAAACCTTGAGACACTGCAGAGGATAGTAGGTGTACTTGTTTCTTAGGGCTGCCATAACCGTACCACAAACCAAGTGACTTAGAATGATAGGAACTTACCATTTCACAAAGTGTCAGCCTTACAGGCACCTCTGAAGGTGATAGCAATGGGTGTTCCTCACCTCCCTTCCGGTTCCTGGTAGCCTCAGGTTTCTGTGGCTTGTGGCTGCTTCTCTCCTATCCTCTCCTTCACAGGGCATTCTCCCTGTGTGTCTTCAGGTCATCCTCCCTCTGAGTGCATCTGTCTGTCCACAATTCTTTTTTTTTTTTTTTTTAAAGAGAGACAGAGAGATAGAGGAAGAAAGAGAGAATCAATTTTACTTATTCATTTCATCTGGTTTCTGTTTTTCTGACAATTGTGTATGTGGTGCTGGGGTTCAAACCTGGGACCTCATGCATGCTAGGCAAGCGCTCTAACCGCCAATCCATGCCCCAGATTTCTCCTTTTAATAAAGACACTAGCCATGTTGGATTAGGACTCCCCCTAATGACATCGTTTGAAATGATTGCCTTGTACAGAGCCTGCTCTCACACGAGGCCCCATTCTGCAGTATTGAGGGTTAGGATCCAACTCAACCCCAGCAGGAGGCCCCGCAACAGCCAGGCTACAGGGAGCATTGGCTAGGAAGTTCTGCCAGTAGACTCATTTCTATGGAAATGTACACGCTGCTGCAGGGCCCGGGTGCACCAAGGACTGACATGGGGACAGAGCTTCACTGTCGTTTAGGCATAGATTTTTAGCACTGTATCATATCACATCCTCTCGAAGCCCCTATGCAATTGGGTTCTAACCACAATCCACTGGGGACAGGTGGACAAAGTTCTATGAGGCAGCACTGTCCTATAGAAATATAATGTAAGAGCCTGGAGCAGTGGCTCAATAGTTATGGCACTTGCCTGGCATACGCGAGTATGCAAGTTCAAACCCCAGCACTATGTAAACACCAAAGTCTCAGGCTCAGAGCAATGAAAGATACATGGAAAAAAAAAATCCTAGAATAAAGTTGATTCTTTCTCTCTCTCACTGTCCCTCTCTCTTTAAAAAAAAGAAAATAAATATAATATGAGCCACAGAAACAATTTCACATTTGCTAGAAGTCACATTTTTAAAAAGCAGAAACAGTTGAAAATAATTTTGACAGTATATTTTATTTGACCCAAAATATTATCATTTTGAAATAATGACAGGTAATCAACATAAAAGTTATTAATGGGATGTTTAATCCTCTTTTTCTATACTAAGTGGTTGAAATCCAGTCTGTATTTTACACTCTTAGCACGACTCAGCTCAGACTTGCCCCATTTGCAAGGTAGCAGATAGTCACATCTGCTGCTGTCTGGGACAATAGGGTCCCAGAGTCCAGCATCTTTCAGCTTATGTAGGGCAGAGCAGAGGTCCAGACGTCATCCTTCTCCCTTCACACCAGTTCCTTCTCATCCCTGGGGCCTGTTAGGGAAGGGTTGATTCCCAAGCTATCTCCTGCTCAAGTTCATGTGCTGTCCTGTAGATCAGTTCTAACAGGCGCCTTCGAGAGAGACTGCCTTAGCTTAAGCGATTCCCATAGCAGGGAGCTTGGGGCTTATGACAGGAACAGTACAGAAGGGATCTGGAGACAGAGAAGGTTGTCTTCCCTGAATCCTGGAGTCCTACCATGGACTGCTTGCACCCAGCTCTGACTGCCGAAGCATCAGATCAACTGAAACCCTAGGCAAGGGGCAAGGCTTTAACCCCGTTCCTGATCTCCATTGCCTCTCACAAAGCTGCTTCCAAGTGCACATGGAAACCAAGAGATTCAAACAAGTCCTCCAGCTCCCTGTCCCCTTCTTCCCAACAGATTATAGCCCCGAGGTCCTCCATGTAGAAAAATCTGGAGGACTGATAGCCCACTCCAAGGTGAGATATCATGGAAGCTCACTAGTTGTACATGAATCAAGGACTTCAATTACCCTTCTCCCTGACATGAGCCAGCAGCCCCACCCTTTTCCTTCTCCCTCCTTTTTCCCTCCACCTGTGGCCTAGTGGCTGAAGTCCTCTTTAAACCTCATTCAAACAAGATGGCAAAACATTGGGTATTTCCCTAGACCTCATGAGACCGCTGGTGCTGCCCAGCCTCACGGTGTAGGTATATAGAGCTCTGCCCCACCCCCTGCCAGTCCATGGCAGGTCAGGTCTATGGGGCAGGACAGGAGGAGAGGATACAGACCCTGCCTTCAAAGAGCTTCCTGTCTGCATACCACATATGACACCAAGATGTGCTCAAAGACAGCAGTGGCCTGGGGATGAAGACCAGCCTGACTTCATACCACCTTTTTCTGATTAAAGCAGTGCAAGACAATTGAACAGATATGTACTCAGAAAATACCATCCAAATGGCCAAAGGAGGTTGAGATAAGGTGAGTGCAGCCAAAACCCAGTGTGTGGAGGGTTCAACCCTAAGACACCATCTCTGGCACCAAAGAGTTAGAAATCTACCATTGGATTTCTAGACCTCAACCATTTCAAGTTGAGTTAAAATGATTTTTGTCAATCTGAGTATATTAACTTAACATTTTTCTTTGAATCAACTCATTTTAGCTCACATTTTTTAGATGTTAGATTCACATTAAAATCAACATGAAACTATTAAAGTAAAAAGAGTCCTCAAATTACTCTTATACTTTCAGTGATATGCTTGGAAAAGAGTTCTAGTGTGCCAGGCAGATCCAAGTCCTCCAAACATCCAATTATGATGGCCCTAATTGGCACTGTAGTAGTACACACTGCCATTTAACAACCATTCCCTGTGGCCCAGGCACCAGGCTCAGAATGTCTCACTCACACAATCCTGTAATCACTGTAATGATCCTAGCTCTATAAGCAATGGGCTATGGAGGAACAGAGGAAGTTGGAACCTAGTTCTTCAAGGTTTAGGAAAACTCTTGGTGCACTGGCAAATGAGGTTGAGATAAGGTGAGTGGGCTGTGTCAGGGAGAGCATAGGCGGGTCTGGAAGAGTTGTTTGGGACCAAGTTACAGGAAGTCTTGATGCTTCATTAAGGGCTGCTGATTCGATTCCAGAAGTCATGGGGAATCACTAACGGCATTTAAATTATGGAGTGAAATGGGCATATATGAGGTCCAGAATGGAGTGCAGAGCCTAGCACCAGGAAGATTCTAAACAATCAGGATCTATTAGGGAGTAGCCACGGAAATGAAGGAGAGGGACAGATGCAAGAGCTATCTCATAGGTGACACAGATGGGACTTGGTGACATCAGAAAGCAAAGGAGACAGAAGGTGGGCACCCAGAGGTAACTTTGGATTTTCTACTGCAGGTGCACTGAAATGAAATGACAGAGTGGATAGTGGGTTAGAAATTGACCGAGTAAGTTCTGTTTTAGCTACACTGGAAGTTGAAGAGCTTAGGACATCTGTGGGAAGACGGCCAGGGGCAACTGGATATAAGATCTGAACTCAGAGGACCAGAGGACCCCATCTAGGGTTCATCAACAAAGGGTGGTAGTCATGTGTGGGATGAGAGACCACAACTAGAAAGGAGACCTGGAAACTGCCAGTGAAAGAAGGGCCAAGGGAGGATGCTGAGGGGGAGGTGGAGAAAGGGAAGGACAGGACAAATGGGAGGACAGGAGGACAATAGTCAAGGAAGGTGCTTCAAGCAAAGAAAGCCATGCACAGGAAATGAGAAGAGGCTCTGAGCCATGCCTCAGTTTCCACAGCTGTCACTAACAATTTAGACTGGATGCCTCTGAAGCTCCTTCCAGTGCTTGTGATTGCTGAGTGCTTCTGCGGGACCTCATGGTGCTCCATCATTGGCTGAGCTGCTTGCTCCTGCATGGTGGCCTGGGCACCATTTATGCTCCCTAGTGTCTGAGGTCCCCAAGGTGCACGCACAGCTCCACCATGGCCCTCCCTGCATTCTCTCATTTCATTCTCACACAGACTTGTATAGTATTACCCCATAGTGTAGGTGGGGAAACTGAGGCTTCACACGGCAAATAACTTGTCCAAGGCCATGCAGTCAGTAAAGGGTGGAGCCATAATTCAAATTCGAGCTGAGGAGATCTAATTTAGAGCTTGATGACTGAATAGTCTCTCTCACCCCCACACTGGCCACACCCAGGTCATCTTTCTAATCGTGCTTCCCTGTTCAAGGACATCCTCCTGTTCTTTCTTATACATTATAGCTTTGAGTACTGATCAAATTGCTGAAATGAGTGCTCATTACTTTGAACATTGGGGAAAAAAAGGCTTTATAAACAGAATTCAGAAGTGGTAAAGGACCTTACAGGGGCAAACACCTTTTACATCCCAACTAAGACTTCTGAGACTAACAGTTTTGTGGGTGGGACTGATATGAAGCAATTTGGGCCTATATCTTAGGCCTATACCAGTAGTAAGTATTCAGTGGACGAGAAACAGACCATGCCTTCTTTTTATCTTTGAATTTTAAAGATAGTTTTATTGTGATATAATTCCCATACCATAGAGTTCACCCATTTGAAGTATATAATTCAATGATTTTAAATATATCTGTAGATGCCAAACAGATATAGATGCAGCAACTGATTTTAGAATATTTTCATCACCTCAAAGAAATCCTGAACCTTCATGCCCCTTCCCACCGACCCACGCCACTAATCTACCCTCTGTCTCTATGGATTTCCCTATTCTAGATTTCCATAAGAATGGAATTGTATACCATGTGATCTTCTGTGATTGGCTTTTTTTACTTAGCAAAATGCTTTTAAGGTTCATCATATTTATCAGCACTTTACTCCTTTTTCAAATAATATTCTATTATATGGAAATACTCTATTTTGCTTATCCATTTGTCCATGATGGAGTTTTGGGTTGTTTGCACCTTTGGTCTCTTAGGAATAATGCTGCTGTGAAAATTCACACACAAGTTCTGTGTGGACATGGTTTTTGCTTCTCTAGGAATGAAATGAGGGAACAGGCCACATGTGTTCCTCTTTCCACCACCACTGTTTGCACTGTGCTTCCTGCAGGGTGAGGCCTCAGTGGACGTTTGTCTGAGTGAATGTGAGCAGACTTTAGAGCTACAGGGGCCACTGAGTTCCACTGCAGCCTCTGAGCACCTTGAAGCCGTGAGTCACGGCCTCCTCAGACTTGACTGACGTGACCCTCCATTGTGTCTCCTGCTCACCCTCGCTCTGCTTCTCTCTCCCACACCTTAGGAACAGATGAAGCTGCCATCATTGACATCTTATCAACCAGGACCTCGGACCAGAGGCAACAAATAAAGAAGAAGTACAAGGCAAAGTACGGCAAGGTGATCACAGGGTGCACCGGGGTTGGCCTTGACTGTCTCGGCATCCCCCCGCTCCCCTGGCAGCAGAGAATGTCTCCAAAGCTTTATTGAGTTATCTCAGAAAAACCAAAATACCCATTTAAAACTTGTAATTGACTTCAGAAAAACTTCAATTGCTTTGTTAACTTAATAGCCCATGCAATCAATACTCTTTAACTCATTATATTTAAATTGACTTCATTTTTCTAATAAGCCCTTAGTCATTTTTTCCACTCAATTTGGACTAATTCCACATAATAATTTATAGATGGACTAGTGATTTTAAAATCAGTTTCCCCAGGTGGGTTTTTATGCCAGAACTTTTCATTTATTCAACTGTCTTCAAGAATGAAAGAATGATATAGTCTTCATAAATCAGTTTTTACAGAAAACTAAAAAAAAAACAACTTCATTTTCCTAGTATCAACACTTTTTTTCTTTCTTTCCCTTTCTTTCCTTTCCTTCTTTTTGTTGTTCATAATACAGTTATGCACAGGAATCTTCAAGTATGCATCAGGACTTCTTGTTTCTTTATTAATATGTAACAAATAATTTAACCTTTTTGTAATGTCACTATAATTATCATTATGCAAAGTGAATATCACTCATTATGCCCTAGACTCATGCATATTTATAAAACCTTTACCATTCCAATAACCAGACATGTAAACAGAAAGATGGATTTTCCTCCTTATTTGACATTAGGCAGGTAACAATCACTTTGGACCTCCGTCTCCTCGCACATAAATAAAGGTGGTCACTTCCCTCCCTTCTCAGGTTGCTGGAAGAACTAAACCAGACAATGCCAGCACATGCCAATAACGGGAAGCTGTGGTAGGTAGGGTTGTTCCCATTTCTCCTATAGGAAAAGTAGTGCTCACATGTTTCAAGGACTTATGTGAAATCATGAACATGGGGAGAAAGGCAGCAGGACTCAGATCTAGCCTTCTGACTCCTGGGCCAGGAGAGGAGCTGTTTCCTCCTATTCTAAACAGCCCAGATGGCTGTGCTTTTATAGTTTTCCTGCTTCTTCCCTCATCCATCAGGCTTGTCCATGTCATATTTTTTGTGAAAATAAGTCTCCGGTTCCACTGCATTTCATTGAATTGAATGAAGGGGGATATTCATCCTGGTCCACGTGCCAAATCCCAGCAGCATCATGCTGTACGACTACTTCCACCCACCAATGTGAGAAGTCAGACTCAGGGCTTCTTCACCTTCATTCTGAAGTAGGAGCAAACAAGGGCCTGGGGTCCCTGCAGAGCTAGAGAGAGAAGGTTCCAGCAGGAAACCTCCTGGTACCTCTGTTTACCAATCCGTTGCGTATTCTCTGCTCTCAGCTGTGTTTCAGAGAGCTGAGACCAAGCAAGAGATGCCCCAGAGCCAGAGGGTGTCAGAGATTATCAATTCGGAGTCCCCATTTCAACTGAGCTCCAAACAGAATGCCCACCCCCAAGTCACATGGCTAGTTCGCAGGAAAGCCTGCTTCTCTGGCCCAACAGAATATAAACATACAGGATCTATTTCCAGGCTGCAGCTTACAAGAGCAGACAGCTGGGAGTTCTCTTCTCGGAGTTCCATATAATGCCATTCTGACCTGGAAAAAGGATTTCCAGTTTCCAGGTGGATACACACCACAGAGTCCTGAGCAGAGGCCTGCCTTCACAGGATGCAGTTTTAGACAGAAAAGCAGAAGAAGTGCGATTTTACAGTCCCCTTTTAAGATGGTAGATGCCAGGGTCTTGCACAAAAATCTGGAGTTTTCTCCCAGGCTCAGAACTCAGAGGTTCATTTAAGAAATAGTTGATTTGCCTCTTCTCAGAAAATTCCTTTCCGCATAGGATAATGATGATAGTATTTTTATATAATACGCATAGTATATAATAAGTGTCTATTGAGCATTTCAAATGTGCCAGGCACTATGCTTATTAGTTATGTGGATTTTCTTAGTTTTCCCATCAACCCTATAAGTCTTGCTATTCTTCCCATCTTCTAGAGAAGGAAATTGCTGATGCAATTAAGTTTTTTAAGGTTATGATGCTACTGTGACGTGTCTTGACCCACCATGCTATGGCTGGGTAGCCAGCCCCAGAGGCTGCTGGGATTTGGGCCTCTGATCTGGGGGTGTGGTCTGCGGAAGGTCCTTCAGTTGAGTTGGGGCATTGACAATGCTCAGACTGACTGCCCCCTCTGGACTTTTTTCTTATTAAACATCCTCATCAGAGAGTGACACTAGCAGACAGTTCCCTCCTGTGATGAGAGCATACTCTAAGAGGAAGACCACACCCACCAAAAACAGGGTGCCAGGGAGCATTTCCTCAACATCCACCTGTCTGAGTTTTGTCTCACCTGTGTCCCTTTCAGGATTTAACAAGAGAACTGAAGTGACTGTACCTATGGTTTGACCAAGACAGTCCCTGTTTACTCCTAGTGTCCACCATGATTATTAAAAATGGCCCTTTTTCCTCTCAAAACTAGCCCAATTTGGATGGTAAATTATCAGATCCCTGCAGAGAAAAGAGACCTGCATTTCAGTCCTTAATAGCTGAATGTTTGGAAGCAAACCCTTCATGTTCTGAGGTTCAGTAAATGAGGACAGCACTATTACTTCCACTAGTTTTGCAGGGTTGTCTTGAGAATCACTTGAGAAAGGTCTCTGAACCCTAGAATGTTCTGCAAATGCTGCCATCACAGTGATTCATTTTTGGGGTCTCCAGCCCTGAGTGGGAAATCTTTTTGCCTCTCTGCCAGCCTTTGCAGGGAGACTGGATGGGCAGTCACAATGACCGCTGTTCTCAGAAGCAGGTCGCTTTTGCCAAGCCACTCTGTGTGCGTCCAAGGCAGGTTTCCTGTCAGGCCTGATCACGTGCAGTGGCACCCTCAGACACCTGTCCCTCTCCTCCTGAGCCATTCCCAATCAGGTCTCTCGGTGCTTCCTTTAGGACCTGGAGAAAGTGCTCAAGAGTGAGCTGAGTGGAAACTTCGAGAAGACAGCCTTGGCACTTCTGGACACCCCCAGTGAATATGCTGCCCGACAGCTGCAGAAGGCCATGAAGGGTCTGGGCACAGATGAGGCTGTGCTCATCGAGATCCTCTGCACAAGAACCAACAAGGTCAGTGCCACACCAGCCCCTGAGGGGACCCAGTGCCTGCCGGGGACGGCTGCAGCAAAAGTGTGGGCAGAAAGGTGTCCACTTGGCCCCTGTAGGAGGGATGTCTCGCCCATCCATAGGTCAGTCTTGGTATTGCTACTCCTGCTTGACAGAATAGATCCTTCCAGAACAGCTGGTGCAGTTTTGTATACAAAGAAGCACACTTCTGCTTGACCTCTCCCAGCCTGACTGTGGGCCCTCAGGCATGAATTATGCAATAGGTAACCCAAGCATGTTTGTGTCACTGCCTCATCTGTGGCTGTCATCTGGCACAAAACAAGAAAAAGACTATACCCAGGCAGAAAGGTGGGTGGAGTCAGGGATCCCACTGACCCTCAGTGGCTGCCAGCAACTCCCTGGGGGATTCTGTGTCCTTCTATCAGAAGATCACCCCCCTGGGCTCCCGCTACCATTTCAAGAGCTGCAAAAAGCCCCAGCAGAAGCTCATCTGTCTTTGATTCCAGAAGCCAGGAGGGCCAAAGAATTCATCAAGGGTAAAGAGGGTCCATAAGTCATCAGGAAGCCCCTCCTTCTATAACTACCCAGCACAGAGGGAAGGGGAGACCCAGTGAGAAAAATTCCAGGAAAGCCCCACATTCTGAGAGCCCCCAGTAAAAGACAGCATCCATGGTCGGAGCAGAGAGCAAGGAAAATGTGAAGTAGTGCTCTGACACTGGGCGTTCATTAACACCTTGAGTGCTAGGCACCCTCTGGCTCTGTGCTGCCCAGGGCACAGGCTCATCCCCTGCGCTCAGAGCACCACCTTGACCACCGCTATGCTAACCCCCTCCATATCCCTGCACTCCTTTCCCCCATTCAGGTTAGGAAAGTGCCTCAGGTAGGTTAGCAACAACCTCTGGAATCAGTCACTCCACTGTTTCCTTTCCCAGAAGCACCAGTAGTGTGGCATACAACGTCAGGGGAGATCATCACCTGCCTTTGCAAAAGCATTAATACAATTTGTTCAATATTCCCCCACACCCCTCTGCCTGCCTCCCTCCTTCCATCCCCTGATCCCTTGCCTTTCCTCTGGGTCCTACATTGCTTCTAAAAAACCTAAATACAGTGACATAATTCTTATACCTATGAAGAACATTTTTTATATCTATGACTATAGTATATACAGTGACATTTATAACTGCTTGGAATGTACCTTGCTTTATCTCAGTTCCAACATTTCCCCTTCTCCTCCCTTCCTATCATCCCTTGTTATTCTTCAAAATATTTGACAATGGGATTAAACATTTATGTTTTTGTACAGGTATGCAGCATAGCTTGTTCAAATATCTTAGGAAGTATTTTCTCATCTTGGCCTGGTTTCTCTAAGGTCCAAGCAATAAGCAAGGCCTTTCTTTCAATCAAATAGATCTAGAAGAAAAGCAGAGAGAAAGCAGGATCCTCGTGGTGTGCTGGAAGAGGGCGGGGAGGAGCTGTCCGCACACCAGTGGCCAGCAGGCCCCCCACCCCCGCCTCCTGGCCTGCTCCCTCCTTCCCCTCATCAAAGCCCCCGCAGGTGGCTGCTCACCTGTTGCCCCCCACACCTGCTTCTGCCCATTGCTGCTCTCTGACTTGCATCTTAACCTGCTCAAGGGGACACTGTGGGAAAAGGCCTCCTGCAGTACCCTGCTGGTTCAAGGGTAAACCAAGGCAGCTTCTGAGGCGGGCCACTTGGCAGAAGACTTTCAAATATAAAACAATCCCTCCCAGTACATGCTCTGGGGAGAATCTGGCACTCCTGCTCCTATAAGGTATTTACTGAAAGAAGCCTGTTTGCAGTGGCAAAAAACTGGAAATAACCTAAGCCATCAGTGGGTGACAACTAAATCATCTGCAGCCTACTGTGGGATGGAGCACTTTGTTTCCCTTGAGAAACAAGGTGACTATCTACGTACAAGCATAGCTGGCTTCCAAGACCTTCTAGAGTCAGGAAGTCACAGAAGGATCAGAACCGCAGGCCACCTCTGAACACGGGACATGTGCACAAAACAATGCTATCTATTTTCAGCAGCACCCTAACTCTAAACCTAACCCTACACAAATGCAGAGGAAAATATTTGGGAAGATCCACGCTGAACTTGTAATGCTGGCTATGTGGGTGGGTGTAGGAGAGTGAGACTGGCCAGGAGGTTGTAATATGTTCACTTTTTCATTTTTAATAGGTGTGTAATAATTAAGCATATTTATGGAATACAGTATAATGTTTTGTCACATTATATATAATGATCGCAACTGAATAATTAGCTCATCCATCACTCAAACATTATTTCATTGTAGTGAGAACATTCAAAATCCTCTTCTAACTACTTTGAAAGATACAACATGTTACTGCCGGCTACAGTTACCCCGCTACGCAATCTCCTGCCTCACTGTAGCTTAGGACCCATTGAGCAACTGTCCCCACCTTCCCTGTCCTCCTACTCCCTCCAGCCTCTAGTAGCCACTGTTCCATTCTCAACTTCTACAAGGTTAACTTTTAGATTCCGCAAATGAGTGCAATCATATTTTTCTTTCTGTGTCTGAATTATTTCACTTAACATCATGTCCTCCAGCCTCAAGCATGTTGCCACAAATGTCAGGAATTCCTGCTTTTTATGGCAGAACAGTATTCCATTGTGCGAATACAACACATTTTTTATCCATTCATTCATGGATGGGCACCTAGATTGGTTCTGTATCTAAGGAGCATGTATGTATGTGTTACTTATGTGTCTGAAACATTGGCCCACAGAGTCCCTCCACACCTCAGAGACTTGCCCCACGCCTGTGCCCTGCCCCACAGGGATGACTATCTTAAGAAGTCAGGAAGGCACCTGTGTCCGGAGACAGACCACTGCCTCCTCTGTGTGACTGACTCCGCCTTGGATATTCATTTGTTTTAATTGCCTTCCAGGAAATCAACGCTATCAAAGAGTCCTACCAAAGGTGTAAGTGACCTTTCGTTCTGGCTTTGGATAAAGTCTGTCCCTTTCAAAATTGTTCGGGGAACTAAATTGTCTACTTTTTCCTCTCCCTTTTTTTGCCTCAAAGTATTTGATAAGAACCTTGAATCAGATGTCAAAGGTGACACAAGTGGCAACTTAGAAAAGATCCTGGTGTCCCTGCTACAGGTAAGAGTACACAGACTCACCCACTTCACCATCTTAGGAAATAACTCTTGGCCACATGGTACAGTGAGAAGAAAGGCAAAGCAGATGAACATTTCCTCCTGTCATTACAAGTCTCCAACCCTTGCTCCATCGGCCCAGGGACTGGGAATTTATTCAACTGGGATTTCTTCTCTCTTAATCTGCCCAGTCAGGTGCAGTTTATACTGCCTTTTGATTAATGAATTACCTTATCATTAACCACAACCACCTCATTTGGCCAATGAGGAAGGTCAGGCCTCAGAGATGGGTAACCTGCCGGGTTCACAAACCAGTAAGACCCAGCCCAGGAGCAAGAACCAGACCATCTGACCTAAAGCAAGCCCTTCCCACACTGCATCTCCTTCTAGGATTCACCCTGAGTCTAGGCCTGTAAGAACAAGGAACTACACTGGGAAAGCAGGGATTTCAGAATTGGCCCTGCCAGGACACGGCCCAGCGCGCCAGCCCAACCAGGAGCTGCAGGCGGATGGCATCTGCATCTCACAGATACACCCATCTTTTTGAGCTTTGTGCATTTCCTCCATTTCATATTTCCACTGTGGTCAGACTGACACCAAAGAACCAGACAAGCAGCCATCAACGGCCACAGGAGGGTCGCATAAGTTTTCTCTTGCTGCATAACTAATTGCCACAAACCAAGTCGTGGGTGAGGAAACCAGGGATGGGGTAGCTGTGTCCCCTGCTCACCAGGCTGAAATCAAGGTGTTGGCCAGGGCCACAATCTCACCGGAGGCTCAGGGAGAATTCCAGCTGTCAACCAGAGACCACCGTGGGCAAGTGGAGACCATCTGCAGCTCCCTGCTACGTGGGCCCCATGAGCAGTTCCCAACGTGGTCATTTGGTTTCTTGCAGACCAACAGAGCCTCATCTCTCTGACTTCTCCTCTCTCACACTTTTACCAGTGTCCTGATTGGGTCAGCCCACCAAGACTAATGTCCCACTTGATCCATTCAACTGATTATGGACCTGGATTACATCTACAGAAACCCCCAGTCCATCTACCACAACATAACCACAGGAGCGGCAGCTCTGCATAGCCTCTAGCCACTGCTCTCCCTCACTCTCAAAGAGAGGGGATCAGACCAGGCTGTGGGTCACTGGAGGTCATTGTTTTCAGCCTGCTCTGAGGTCAGTGAGGTTCCCAAGCGACCCTGATTTCTACAGTGTTTTCACAGAAAGCGACATTGTTTATCAGTCATGCCCAAAAGATGGCAGCAAAGAGCAGGCCTTGATGGCTCACCAGGCTGCACCCAGCTTCCTGCTCTCAGCCACCCTCATTGTCCCAGGACCGTGGTCCAGCAGGAACTCAAGTTAATAACACTGTTTCGATTTCTGCAGGCTGGCCGTGATGAAGGAGATGATGTGGACAAGAATCTGGCCGATCAGGATGCCAAAGATCTGTTTGATGTAAGTGTGCAGATGCAGCAGTCTCCACAAATTCATTTACTTTAAAATTTTTGGCACTATTTTCAACAAATGTTTCCTGATTTCATGCACATGGGAGATACTTGGGAAATTAGTATGACCTTTAAGAAATAAATAGATGCTTAGATCTGTACAGATTGTATATAGAGAATTGTCCCTATTCTTATACTCTCGTGTTCACCTTGATCCATTTCAGAACAAGGGAAGGTGTGAATGATACAAATGAATATGTGATGTACCCTTGTGGGTTAGATGCTCAAAGTGCTTAACCATTTGGCTTCCGTTCACTTTCCAATTGATAACTCCCAGTAAGTGGGGTCTCATCGCAGCATTGTACCTTCAATCTTTTCATAAAGTCCTACTCAAATGTTTGCATTTGGTCCCCAGGCAGGAGAGGGCCGCTGGGGCACGAATGAGCTTGTCTTCAATAAAGTCCTGGCCAAAAGGAGTGACAAGCAGTTACAAGCCACCTTTCAAGCCTATCAGACTGTAAGTAATGAAGCACTGAGGTAAGAGGGCTCCTACAGGAATGATCCTGAGTTATTTCCAAAAGAAGCCAAGACCTGGGATATGGAGCTGGAAGGTCACATACTGTAGTTGTTCTCAGTGAGTGGTGAGACCCAGGATGCTACCACACAGCAAAGAATTGCCCAGCCCCAATCACGTGCTGAGGTTGGGATACCCTGGTTTATAGCAGAGGCTAGGGACACCCACAAGTGTCATGTTTAGGAGCAAACTCTGGAGTCCAGAGTCCAGGTACAAAGGCTTGTTCTACCACTGGCAAGTGTCCAAACCTCTTCTACCCTCTTCTGTGAAACAGGGACCATGAGTGTCACCATCATACCCTCATAGATCTAGTTGAAGTGTTAAAACAAAGGCTCAGAGCAGTATCTGACAGGTAGCATGCTCCTGTTGTTGTTCCGGTTTACAGTTGGGCTAACAGTGCCTACCACTTTCAAGACAGACGTGAGATACCTCAGAGATAGACTCCTGAAAAGGCATGCTTACATTGTGTTTTTAATCTTGATCATTTCAAGCCAACAAAGTGAGTACGCTATTTGAAAGTACTTAGTGATGAGCCCTTCCCTGAAAAGCAATCTTAAATTTCAAAAAGGCTTAAGTGGAGTATCTAATGTTTTGTTTTGTTTTCTTTTCTTTTTGTCTCCCATTTCATTTTTGTAGAGTGCTTTTACCTATTCAAAGCGCTCCCATGCCTTGTGTCTCATTTCAATTTCATGACAATATGATAACTAGAATGTAGGCTGAACAGCTGCTGTGGCCTGTAACTGCTGGACTAGGCAAGTCCGCCGAGTGAGGAGCCATCTGTAACTTATCAGGACCGACCACCCAGCAAGTCGGTAGCAGAAAGTGGATGAGCACTCCAAGCCTCCCCAGCCGAGCGCCCACCTCGGCTGGAGCTGGTTGCTCCTCACTCGAAATAGCCTTTCCTGTGTGCCGCCAGGAGATGAAAAGACACCAAGGCTTTGGAATTTTATCGTCACTGTTCGTGAGCCTGGAGGGGCCTCTGCTTTCAAATTGTGCCCAGAGTCATGATCAAAGGCAGCTGGCCTGGAATCCCTTGCTCTCTGTGCCTGGAGTCCTGTGGCCCCTGAGCTGGAGGACCACTCTGTAACCACAGTCCTCTTCCGTATGATGGGGACCACAGATGGAGTTTCTGAGAATAGCTGTCATTGGTGATCACTACAGAAACGCACACACAGGAGTGAGTGTGTATTGTGTGTGTGCATGCATGTACGTATACAACTGTATGACCTAGTGACTAACGGCAAGGACACACTCTAAGCCAATTATCTCAAAGTTGAGTGCAAACCAGCAGAATCGGTTTTACTTGAGAACCTATTAAAAATGAGAATTCAATCTCCACCCTAGAACCACTGAACCAGATTCCCTGGGATTCAGGTTTAACATTCTGCACAACAAGTCCTTCGGATGATTCTGATGTGCAATGAATTTTGTAGGTCAGCCCTAGTGGCATGACCTGGGGCAAGTTCTTAAAGGTCTAAGTCTCACTTTCCTCAACTGTAAAATGGGATGGAGGGTATCTACTTCATAGGATTAGAAAGGATTAAATGAATGAACAGAAGTAAACATTAGAGAGTACCTGGCATACTGTATGCATGTGCTCAATCAACACTAGCAATTGTTAGTAGTCTTCCTATGTGAACCAAGAGGGCCAAAACTTGGAGCAAAAACTCAAATGGAAGTAAAGCAATCTACAGATTTGATGATTCTTGACTTGAAAGCAACTCTAAAATCCACCTGTTGGTCTATTCTAAAAGTCTTGCTCAAATGTTGTTCATTTTGATCTTCATTGCTTACTTTTTAGAATTCACACTGTTCTTAAATCCTAGGTTCAATATGTTTTTGGTGATCTCTAGCCAAAAGCATCAAGACACTTGTATGAGATCACCAGAGTGTATTATATATTAGATTGTCCTGGCGTAGAGCTGTATTTTAATTTTTGGCACAAAAACTCCGAGTTTTGCCCTTTATTTGCCCTCTAAGCCTGAGTTCTTCTGACATGCCCAGCTATCCAACCCAAGCAACAGAACCTCCCCAAACTGGTGCATCATGCAAGATTTTTATAGTCCCAAACTTTACCAACCATGAAACACTTACGCAGTCACAAAGCCAAAGTAAGTGCCACAAACAAGACAAAGAAATGGAATAAATGGTGTGTGCACACACCCACAGCCCAGCCTCATGCCTCTCCGACCTGAACTCACTCCTTGGCTCCTCCCTTTGCACATTCTCAAGCCAAGCATGAGCCATTGGCCCTCTGTCATCAAAGCCAGTGTGCAGAAGGCTCTGCGGTTAATGGGGACATCTATTTTAAAAGACAGAGGTGTCTCCTATATTCTAATAATGTCCCCGTAGACACTGCTGCATGCTTTGTGTCTGAGACAGGTTTGGAATCTACCTTTGTAATGTGTCTTTGTCCTGAGATCAGAAAGCCCGGTTCTGTCCAAAGAGCCCCTAGGAATTAGGTGTTCTGGCAACTGAAGCGAAAGGCTGACACAGGAGAGGGCTACCAGACCCTCTCTGTTTCCAGACTCTGTTCCAGGGAGCCCATGGAGCTGCCTTGCAGCTTCCAGGAATGGAGGGAGCTGAACTAGAAAAGGCGACTGTGCCATTTCCCTGTAGTGTGTGAATAGTGCCCCCTGGAGTTGTGCAAGCAACAGCACTAGGGGGGCAGAAAGTGGCTCCACATCCAGGGTGAACATGAGGAGCCTCCTCCACCTCCCCACTCCAGCTCTGTTTGTCTGCTTTCATCTGTTTTGTGAACTGAGAGTCTAGATATTGAAAAGCCCCCTTCTGACCAGGTGTTAACAATGGAAACAGAAAGTCGTTTAATGTGAGGACTTTCATAGTCAATACAGACCCGTGTGACAAACGGTTGTTTTGAAATGCAGAACAAGAGCCCTGTTTCTGGAAAAGTGACAGGCATCCCTTCCTACCAACTTCCAGACCCAACCCCAGAGAGAGGGCGCATGCAGGGACAGGATTGCCAGCCTCTGCCCTTCTACTCTGGACACGCTGAGGCCTGGGTGTAGGAACATGGCTGGGAACTTGACTGAGAGCTGCTTTAAATCTGGACCCTCCTCCTCTTGCATATATGGTGCTTGCACCACAAAAAAAATTTTGTTTACCAGCGTTTTCATAATGCAAAGCATAAACTCCACTAAGTATGTACTGAAAAGTCCCAATTATTTATAGGCTCAGTTATGCCATATCCTGAAAGATAATTTCTAAGAAAGAGGCAAAGCGCTCTAACCCTGCAAAGAGCTCGCCTTTCTTTTTGCCTGCCCTGAGCTTGGCCCCGGGTAATATTTGTGTTGAGGAGAGTCACAATTTACTCTAGCTTTAGCTTCTATAAATATTTGGAAAGAAACCTAATGTGTAATGCTGTGCAGAGTGACATGTGAGCCAGCAGGGACTATAAGAGCACTGCAGTCATCCCGGAGTGAAGGAAAGGGGCATTTGATGTGGTCAGCCCCGCTCTGTCAGGAACGTTAGATCATGAACCTCACACATGAACCTCTACTTATTCCACCCAAACTGTAAGTGACTGAGTCCCCAGTCCCACGACAAGGACACGAGAGACAGAGATGCAGGTCAGGTTGTTATAATCACTGCCTCCTGGGAACTTGGAACTGGAAAGGGTGAAAAATATATTGGGAATGAAAATACTGTATAACAAAGAATTATTGTTGCGGTACATCTTAAATGTTTCTGGGGGCGAGTCCTTGTGGACTAACCCCTCAGCAGCGAGAAGCCCTCGCAAATAAGGACCAGCCACCCACACACCCAAGCAGAGCGAGAGCCAGGTCAGGAGCTCCTTACAACTGAGCCACTAAATCTGAAAGTGTAGCACTTATTCTAGAGGAACAACCCCCAGAGCTCCAGGGCCAAAAGCAAATCCTAGAGTAACAGCCAGACTTTGCTTTCCTCTCCAGCTCATTGGCAAAGACATAGAAGAAGCCATTGAAGAGGAAACCTCCGGAGACTTGAAGAAGACCTACTTAACCCTCGGTAAAGTGAAGTTAGGAGAGTCCCTGTCCTAGGTGGGGTTTCTGGAGCTGGACTCTGGAGACCAGGTGCTGCATGCCAGAGGATTTCAAGAACAACACTCCTAAGTGGCATGGGACAAGGCAGAGCATGGAATGCGATGAAGTTCCTGTCCCACAGGGAGCTCTGAAGCTGGGCTGTTCACAGCGGAACAAAGGGGCTAGGTCTCTGCAACCCTCGTCAACCAGCTGTGGGGTCCTGGCTACACCCAGGTAGCACTTGCCACCTTGGGCAAGCCAGCAATTCCTGCGGAGGGCACCAGCTGTGAGCAGTCAGCAAGCAGCCCCTAGAATGAATGCCTTAGCCCTGAAGAAGGCATCTGGATGGTACAGCAAGTGTCCACTAAGATAGAGTGTCCCTAATAGCATCAACAGCCTGGGACCTTAATCCCGTCTCAGGTAGTGGGTTCAAATGACATAATCGAGACAAGTTTTTGCACATGCCCAATGGCTGGAGGGTTTCCTTTCCATCTGATTCCCTTCAACATTTGCAAAGAATGTGTTCTGGTCGGAAAGGGAGGGTAGGAAGACTACATCTTGGCCATGCCAAGCAAACCCCAGCACCTTCTCTCCAGGTGTTGCCCAAAGGCAGGAAATAGCAGAGAGATGGGCCCAGGGCCCTGCCTGGCAGGCTCCCCTTTCTTTTTGCAAACCCTGGAATGAAGGCATTGTCCATTGTCCATACTGCCATACTGCTGTGCTGAGGTGTCCCGGCAACACCCCAAATGGCGCAAGGAATGGAGAGACACGTCCCCAGAAGAGGAAGAACCAAACAAGCAGCCTTGGAAGTTCAGAAATGTGCTCCAGTTGCCAAATTCTTCTTTAGTGTTTTTTTTTTTTAACAATGTCAACAATGAGGGTTTTTTTTTTTTTCCATCCATGCTGATTTTGCATTCAGATTAGCAGGACAGGACCTCTACTGTGAGGTACAGAGGCCTGAATATCTCTAGTATTCCTCACGACCCTCACCGGACACACGTGAGCCCTGTCCTGGACAGCTGTTCTTAGGGCTTTAACGAAGGGTCTCTCGGGTAGATGGAAGCTCTGCTCATGCCTGGTTCTGAGACTCTACTGACAGTGTGGAGAAGACCTCGGCTCTCCTTTCCTAATCCTGCTCCTCTTCCTTGCCCAAAAGCATCCATCACATAGATGCTTACCTAGAGAATAAGAGCCCCATTACAGGTCACACTAAACTTGCGTGTTCCACACCTATGCTGAATTTATACTTAGTATTAATACTAACATCAAAAAGTGAAGTATTCTAGAGAAATGTAAACAACTCAAAGAGGAAACGGCTTGCTCCTCTTAAGCATTGGTCATGATGGATGCGTGTGAGCCTGGAGAGGATTGGGGGGTGGCGAGAGGGAAGGTGATTTGGCCCCAGGAGTAGAGAAAGCTCTACAGCCCGGCATAGAGACCACACTTCGTTGATTTGTGGACACAGCAAAGCCGGCAGGCAAGGGGAGGGGCAGACAGGAAAGGTGACCTTTGGAAAGGACTGAACATCTTCTCAAGCCCACAGCCCAGAGCACTGGCTGAGAAAACCATGGGGACACTGGAGCAGGCTCAGAGCCAAGGCTCACGCTGGGTCAACCTTTGATTATGAAGTTTTATTCTACAAGGATGCCAGGCAGCCTGTGTTCCTCTCGGTCCTGCATCCAGCACCAGGATTTCACGGATAGGAACAGAGCCAGCCTGCGCACAGCCCCTTCCCCAGAGGGCCTTCCGGGAGCGGGACGTGCTCTGATTCTTCTGAAGTGCATGACCTGGCTCTAGTTGAAAGGCCCAGGTGTCTTGATCTGGGGAATATTCGAGATCTCTTTTGCAAACAGTGTAACATTAGCTCCTTCCAAACCTTATGGGTCAGTCAGCCACAGGGCAGCCAGGGGCCACTCTGGGCCACTTGGGACCTTTAGAGGCTCCCATTTTATCCACCAAAATGTGAACGCCTCCCATTCTTCTTTTCTTGTCCTACTCAGTAAGATGTGCCCGGGACCGCGAAGGCTACTTTGCTGACCGTCTGTACAAATCCATGAAAGGTGTGGGGACCGATGAGGAAACATTAATCCGCATCATCGTGACCAGGGCAGAGGTAAGATGCGCTCCACTCCAGAGAGGCAGCTGCACCTTCTCTGCTGTCCACCGCTGATGTCACGGACCAGTAGTTTCTACTAAGGACCTATTTACAGGAAAAGCAAATTCTGCCTTCCCAGAATTTGTAGAAGACTGCTCTGCTCCAATCTGTTTCTTTTTATGAAAATACAATAACGCTAGTTGCTTCTATTTTTGTCAACTGTGGCTCTGGAGGGCTGGTGGCGCTGTGTGGACAGGAACTTGCAGAAACTATGCCCGGCTCCATTTTAAGGAACCAAACAGGGACACTGAAAGAGGTTGCCCAGCCAGAGAGACAATAAGTAAACGACTTCCAGGTTCTCGGTGAGGTCTTTAAAAAAAATTATTAAGGAATTGAGTTATTGTACGACCATAAATGCATATAAAGTAACAATATGATATGCATTTGCTCCTAAACCTAAGTTACCCCCACATCATCCACACCCATCTCTTGACTTTTCTATATTTCATCCCTACAACTTTGTTTAGATTGTGAATTTTGCAGAATTAAATGATTGCATCAGCGAAGCCTTTTTAACTGAACACACCATAGAAGCACAATTTTGCATAATTAACACTTTAGCATAAGAGAATATTTCTCAACCATTTCCTTATTGTGCCCACCAAGAAACCTTTTTATACACATATTTTTACTAATTGCCAACACCCCACAAAAAATTAATACCACAGACATATTCTTGATTCATTTATGTGCTGTTTGAATGATTTATGTCCAGGAGTAGCAATGCACCTCTATACATTAAAAGATTAAGGTGTTTTTTTTTTCTTAACCTGCTAAGCTCCAAATTTTGTCCCTGTCAGAAAATGCATGTGCCTAAGAAAGAGAAGGGAATAAATAGCCAAAAGGTTGGGAGTGTCTGCCAAGATGCACAGCTAACACTTGGGGACATTAGGTCACAGACAGAGGGGTGTGACATAAAGAGGAAAGCGCATGTCTACAGTAGGAGAGGCCCTGGAGAAGGAACAGAACAAAGCAGTTGAGCAGCACACATGTTCCCCCCAAGAACTGTCAAAGGGAGAGGGAGAGGTACCAGCCCAAATCTTAATCTGTGCCTTTTGACAAATACTTAACATCTGACACTGTTTTTAAATATAACTTCGCAGCAAGACACTTCTTTCATTTTTATTCCTATTCCTGGAATGTCTCCTCCCTCTCTTTCCCTCCTCCTCCTACAGGACTTGTCTTTTTCAATCTTTAAGTCCATTTCTCTCTCTCTCCTGCCTCTCTTCTTTGCCAGCCGCTCTAATACTATCCTGGAGATCTCTCCGTCTCTGCCTGCCGTCTTGAGGAGCCTGCCTTCTCAGCCTCTCTGGCTCTTAGCAATGCAACCCCCCAGCCTAAGACTAGAAAGGTCTTAAGAGTCTTCAAAAAGGCAAGTTCACAACAGAGCAGACCCTGGGTTCTAAAAGAGCCCCAGAGAGATTGTATCCATTCAAAGGGCCTGCCCAGGGTTCCTTGCTCACTCTGATTTGGACCATGGAATGTTCCGTCCCAAGATGCTCTGTTCTGTCTCAGTAATGACCACCTGTCCTGGGCAGACAGATCCCTTAATCTCTCACAGCCAGAAGGGAGCTCCACTGTGTCCCATCATGCACCCCACCTTCCTGCCCTCCTCCAGCACTAGGTAAGGAGCCAGGCAGGAGAGCAGGGGACACACACCATCTGCCCCCAGGAGCCTCAGCAGCACCTCAAACAACCCCTCCCTCCACCACCTTCTCCTTCCTCTCTCAGTTCAGCCCCCTAACTGGGGCAGGAGAATAAAGAGTTAGATACCTGAGCCGCAGTTTCTAGCTCTGCAGTGCAAGTTGGAATCTAAACATTCCGGGTCACAGAGAGCTCTTTGTTTCTTTTATGAGACTCATTGTGTTCAGTTTGGATTTACATTTTTTCTGACAGTTACCTCCCTATGAGCTGTAAGGTCTTCTGCAGAGCAATCTCCTTCCCTGTTTTTCTCCTGAGTTTTTTTTTTTTTAACCTCGCCCTTAGCTCCCAGAGACTGGAGGGTGGGAATATAGGAGAATCATCTCAGAAGGAGATCTCTGACCTCCACGAGATATCCATTTAACTCAGTGGATCTTCTGGGGGAAACAGGAACATGGGGAACCCAAGCTGGGCATCCGTGAGGTGGCATTAGCCCTGGATAACTAAGTATATATACAATGTTTCTTGAATGTTTGATAATGTTTCCCCCTCAATTGTATCTCCATATCCATCTAATAAAAATTTTTTTAAAAAAGAGAATGACAGTGAGAGAGAAAGAGACTGAATCAATTTTTACTGAGTTTTTCACATGGCTTTCATTGCTCCGACACTTAGTTGTGTACGTGGTGTTGGGGTTTGAACCCGTGTACTTGCGCATGCCAGGCAAGAGCCGTATCCGCAGAGCCACCACTCCAGCCCCTAACTTCCAGAGTTTTAAGCCTTAAAATAAGTCCTACAAATAAATATTGATTTAAATTGTGTTGACTGGTACTAACATCCTTGCCGATCAGGGTACAAGGGGGAAAAAATGCTTAATCTCAAGTTTTGTGTTGCTAATTTCCTTTATCTTCTACCAAGAGTATACTCCTACTGTCAAAGAATGATTCATTTTCAATCATGTAAAAAACTCAAAAGAAAAATACTATCTTGTAACACATAAAAATCATATGATATTCAAGTTTGGGATTCCATCAATACGGTTTGATTTTTTTGGTTTTTGGTTTTTTTTCTTTTTTCTTTTTTTTTTTTTTTTTTTTTTTTTTTTTTTTAGAGAGGGACAGGGGCTAGAACGATGGCTCAGCAGTACTTGCCTGGCATGCACAAGTATGTAGGTTCAAACCCCAGCAGCATGTATACAACTAAGTGTCAG